>JAPFBE010001198.1:0-10951 GCA_034336665.1 Luscinia megarhynchos | reverse complement strand
CCAATGGCCTCCCTCAACATCAACAACAATCAACAACAATAACAACAACAACAAATCAACAACAACAACAACAAACGAAAGGTAACAACAACAACCAATAATATACGAATAAAACCATTCATTTACATTCCCCATGGACCATGACCGTCACGTCTGTTATGATACTGTAATGTAGTCCCGATCTCTCATCCATCCCACCTGACGAATGATTTTGACGACGGCAATCACGGAATTCCGTAATCACTAACAGGGACTTCCGGACGAGAGACGGACGACATCAGCGAGCGCCAGCGTAACCTTTGTGCACTTCCCTCTTCTTCGCACCACCCTTCTTCACCTGACCCGACCACCACCACCACCCTCGCACCCACTCAACCTTGCACCACCACCTTTAATCTTTAATTCACCACCTTTACCCACCCACCTTTAACGCACTCGACCCGCACTAACGCACCTTTAATCGACCTTGTTTAATTCAATCTTAATCTTAATCTTGTTCACCTTAATTCGCATCTTAATTCACCTTTAACTCCACCGCCCTACCACCACACCTCACCCGCACTTTACCCGCACTTTTCGCAACCTGTTCCACCCACCTTAATCTTAACTTCACGACCTTTAATTCACCGCACCTCCAAAACGCACTAATCTTTAATCTACCCGCACCATTCGCACTCCGCACCGACCTTAATCTTTACCTTAATTCACCTTTAACCCTTTAATCTACCATCCGCACCTTTAATCTTAATCTTCACCTTTAATCTTAATTCACCTTAATTCACCACTCGACCCAATCTTTAATCTTACCCAGCACTCCACCCTAATTCCTAATTCACCACTTTATCTCAAAACCGCACCTTTAATCACCTTTAATTCACCTTTAACCACTCCTTAATCTTCTACCCACCTTTAATCTTTACGACCCACCTTAATCTTCACCTTAATCGCACCCGCACTTTGTAATCTAATCTTTAATCTTAACGGTTCACCACCTTTACCCACCTTACCTTTAATCTTAATTTACCCGTCTAACTTTAATCTTAATCTTTAATCAATCGCACTTAATCCACTTTAATTTCAATCTTAATCTTTACCCACCTTAATCTGTTCTTAATCTACCTTAATTCACCACCCACCCGTCCCTAATCTTTAATCTTTAATCTAATTCCCACCTTTAATTCACCCACCTTAATCTTTAATTTAACGCCACCGCACTTTACCCACTCCTAATTTAACGCACGCACCTTTAATCTTCACCTTTAATCTTAATCTACCCACCTTTAATCTTTACCTCGCACCCACCTGTCCACCTTTAATCTTCACCCCACCTTTAACGCACCCGCATCTTAATCTACCTTCACCTCGCACTTAATCTTTAATCTTTGCACCGCACGCACCCTTTAATCTTTAATCTTTAACACCTTTACCTTACCTTACCTTTAATCGTGACTTTAATTCACTTTAATTCGCTTTCATCTTAATTCTGCTCACTTTGACCTTTACCGCACCTAGCCTTTACCCGCACTCCACCAATCTTTAACGCACCTGCAATCTTTACCTTTAATCCACTCACCTTTAATCCACCCTTTGCACTACTCCGCACCGCACTCCCAATTCAATTGTACCTTTACCCTTTAATTCGCTTACTTTAATTCTACCTGCATCTTTACCTTTTACCTTTAATTCTCACCGCTTACCCTAATTTTACCTGACTTTAATTGCACTCGCATCTTTATCTTTAATCTACTCACTTTATCGCACCGCGCACCTTTAATTCATTTAATTCACTTTTATCACTGTTTACCTGTATCTTAATCTTTAATCTTTAATCTTTGCATCTTTAATTCGCACCCGACCTTTTAATGACTTTTAATCTTTGTATCTTTATCTTTGTCTCTAACCGACTGACCTTTAATATCACCGCATTTTATCTTTATTTCTACCTTTAATCTGACCTACCAATTTTCGGACGACGACCTGACCTGCATCTTACCTTTATCGACTCTAATTTTAATTTTGACTCGTGACTTTGACGGGACGATTTTAGACGCGACTTATTCCGATTTTAGATCTTTACTCGACGGGACGTGTATCGACGGGACGTACTTTGACGCACGGGACGACGGATCGGGACGGACGACGGGATGACGGACGGACGGACGGATGGATGGATGACGGACGATGGATGGATGATGGATGACGATTGGATGGGATGGATGATTTGATGGATGGATGGATGGGATGCGATGGATGATGACGGATGATGGCTGGATACGTGGATGATGGATGGATATATGGCTGCACGATGGATGATGGATGGATGGATGGATGGATGGATGGATGGATGGATGGATGGATGGATGGATGGATGGATGGATGGCATTAGGACAGTGAGTGGGCAGTGCTGCATGCATCTACACCTTTATCCCTCCATCATCCATCCTGCTCCAAACCAGTCTCTGGTCTTTCTGCTCGCCTATTCTTTCTCTCCATGTCCCCCGTGCTTGCCCAGGGAAATCCCAGTGCAGTGCCAGATGTGGGATACCAGGAGCTGTGCATAGGATTCCATCCCTCCCCTTTGTCCCCAGGGTTGTGTGTCCTGTCCCCAGGCTTGGATCTGTGAAGCTTTTTGGGGTAAGCTTTTTGTCACCAGGGTGTCAAGCATAGGACAGTGGGTGATCTAAGGGGCTGAGTGTGGCAGGATTTGGGAGGAAGGGGTTGTCCCAAGTTCAAGCCTGGATGCCCCCTGTCCTCACCTCGCTTGAAGAAGCTGAGGGTTTGCTGCACAGACGGCGGGCGGCGATGGTGGTGGCTGCTGCCAGGGCTGGGGTGGAGGGACAGCGGTAGAGGCTGGAGACCACCTGGGCCTTCAGGTCCGTGGATGCTGACCTTTCTCCCTCCCGGGCCACCGCCACTAGCGTCTCACCCACTCCAGCTCCCACCAGCGGGGACACTCACCTGCAGGGGACGAGCCTGTCACCGCCTGCCACTCCCAGCCTCAGGCTGGCACAGGGGCAAGATGGCCAGGGGTATCTTGAAGAGGGTGGTGCCTCGGCTCCTCGCCTCGCCAGCGGAGCTGTCCACCAGGTGAGCCTACCCGCTGGTCGCCCACGCATGGAGTCGCTGACCAGGTCGGTGACTCTCCACCAGCCAGTCCGCCCCAGCATGGTGACCACCTGGCCCTGCCCCTCGGCCGTGTGTGGAACTGGGTGAAGACCTGCAGCGTGAGTGCTGGTACTGCAGGGCACAGCCTCGGCTCTGCTTTCCCACCATCCCTCATCCCTCCTCGTAGCTGTCCCGACCCAACTCGTGTGTGGGATGTGATGATGGATGGACGATGGATGCATGATGGATGATGAAACGGACTGGACAGATGGACGGATGAGGGATGGATGGATGGATGGATGGACGGAGCTGGATGATGATGGATGGATGGATGGACGGATGGATGGATGGATGGATGATGGATAGATGATTGATGGATGATGGATGATGGATGGATGGATGATGGATGAGACGATGGATGGACGATGGATGGATGGATGGATGATGGATGGATGATGGATGGATGGATGGATGGATGGATGGATGGATGGATGGATGGATGGATGGATGGATAGGACAGTGAGTGAGTGCTAAGCTCCCACACCACATGACTCCCTCAGCCCCTCAGGAAAGTTGGCCAATCAGGACGTGCTGTCTCCAGAAAACGGTGGCTCCCTGGGCAAAAATGCCCGTGTCCATGAGGGATTCAATGGATTTTAACAGGACATGGTAACAGCAGGGTCACCAGCATCTCTGGTGCTCAATAAACCAATGAGAGACAAGGTGTTTCTATTTCTGGGATGAACACCTGAAGGCCTCTCACACCTCAAAAAGGAACTTGGGAACTCTGCTCCCCAGTTTCATCCAGGGAGCTTTTTGACCATGGCCAAGGAAGGATGTTCTCCACCAACCTCACCGTGAAATGTTTTCCTTCCCTGTAACCTGTGCCCATGACTTCCCCTTTCCACCAAAGCCCCTGAGATGCCTCTGTCTCCACCACCTTTAAAACCTCCTCATGAAGTGCAGAGCTGAACAAGGCAATTAACCCATGACCACCACCTCCCACCTCCTCCTTCTCCAGTCTGACCAGTGCAGCTCCTCAGCACCCACCTCCTGTCCGCAGGATGGGCACCCTCCAGCCCTCTTGACTTTGCTTCAGCCGGGGCATCCCAGAGCTCGATGCAGGGGCAGTTTGAGCACCCACACCGGGTCTATCCCCAGCTGGGCCAGGTGCTCGGGGAGATGAAGGTGACCCGGGCTCATGGAGCCCGGGACTCCTTCCCTTGACAAAGAGCGTAGTCACAGCTGCTGGAAACCTGTGGGACAAACAGGATGGGGATGGGTCTGTAGGCACAGCAGAGATCCTGGCAGGAGGCTGGAAGAGCAGGATGTCGTGCCAGCCCCCTGGAGAAGGGATGGTCTGTTCTCCCAGAGATCCTTCTCAGAGGAGTCTACACCTCGTGTTCATCCTGCAAAGTGTGCACCCTACAAAGAGTCCATCCTACAAAGAGTCCATCCTACAAAGAGTCCATCCTACAAAGTGTGCATCCTACAAAGTGTGCATCTTACAAAGAGTGCATCCTACAAAGAGTGCATTCTACAAAGTGTCCATCCTACAAAATGTCCATCCTGCAAAGTGTCCATTCTACAAAGAGTCCATCCTGCAGAGTCCATCCTACAGAGTCCATCCTACAAAGTGTGCATCCTACAAAGAGTGCATCCTGCAGAGTCCATTCTGCAAAGTGTCCATCCCACAAAATGTCCATCCTGCAAAGTGTCCATCCTACAAAATGTCCATCCTGCAAAGTGTCCATTCTACAAAGAGTCCACCCTACAAAGAGTCCATCCTACAGAGTCCATCCTACAAAGTGTGCATCCTACAAAGAGTGCATCCTACAAAGAGTGCATCCTGCAGAGTCCATTCTGCAAAGTGTCCATCCTACAAAATGTCCATCCTACAAAGAGTCCATCCTACAAAGAGTCCATCCTACAAAGTGTGCATCCTACAAAGAGTGCATCCTGCAAAGTGTCCATCCTACAAAGTGTCCATCCTACAAAGTGTCCATCCTGCAAAGTGTCCCTTGACCCATGTCCTCCTGAGACACACATCCACATCCCATGTCCATCCTGAAAAGTGTCCATCCTACAAAGAGTGCATCCTGCAAAATGTCCATTCTACAAACTGTCCCCTGACCCATGTCCTCCTGAGGCACACATCCACACCCCGTGTCCATCCTGCAAAGTGTCCCCTCACCCAGGTCCTCCAGCCAGCCCTCACTCTGTCCCACCTCATCAAGAACCTCCCCTTGGTGCCTCAGTTTCTCTTTGGCCTCTACACTGAAGTGTCCCTGAGCTAGGGGTGCTTCACAGAGGTTGCAAATTGCTCAATCTGGAAATTTGCCCCAAAATCTCCTCCAGAGGAGGCAGCGAGCACAGACCCCTCTTGTTCCTGTCGCCACCAGTGTCTTGTCCCTGTCCCTCCTGCTCACCCCAGAGCAGGATTCCTGTGGTCTGAATGAATCCTCCTGTTCCTCTTCTCACTGCTCCCCTTTTAATTCCCACTTATGCAAATGCCATTAGAGAAATTCATTATAAAACAAACCCATCCTGTGAGGGGTCACTCATTACTGCCCTCCTGAGCCAATTAAAGAGCTCAGGGGACACCAGGGCAGCATCTCCTGGGGTTTGAGCTCAGGTCACCCATCAACAGCTCCTTCCCAGCCAGAGTGGCAGCAGACTACCAGAAGGGGACTCCAACCTCTCATCTGCAGCAGCCCCACGGCCCAACCCCAATCCCCTGCAGGGACTGCATCCCATTTGTTGGGTGCTGGAGAAGAGCAGAACTCGTTGGCTCAGCCAGCAGCACTGAGCACCCAACAGCACACAAGAGCTGATTTCCAGCAGAGGAGATTCTCTGGTGGCTAATAAAGGGTTGAGGCCAGGCTGCAGGTGGCTGACAGCAGAGCTGACAGCATCCTGTCTCTGCCCCAGCATCCCTGTCTCTGTCCCAGCATCCCTGTCTCTGTCCCAGCCTATTCCTCGAGCACCTGTGGGCAGCCAGATGCAGGAATTTTGCATTTCTGAGCCCACAGCAGGGTTTGACTGTTGGGGAGGCAATAGTAAAATCTTATGAGTGCCTAGGAAGTAGTTCTGAAACAATAGATGAAATAGAGATGTTAGCAGCGTTTGACATAGACACTGAAAATAGTTATGTTAAGGTTTGAGGCCTCTTCCTTTGTTTAGATAATACCAAATGCCACAAATACCAAAGAACCAACAGACCTCCTGTCCCAAGCCTGGCAGGAAAGATCTGAAGACAAGGGTTACAGATAAGAAAGCCATAAAACATGGTAATTTAGTGATTTCTAAAGGTTGCATGCAAATATTAGGAAATTATTATATTGTATTAGATTGGTTATTGGAA
Organism: Luscinia megarhynchos; assembly: GCA_034336665.1. Classification (NCBI taxonomy): domain Eukaryota; kingdom Metazoa; phylum Chordata; class Aves; order Passeriformes; family Muscicapidae; genus Luscinia; species Luscinia megarhynchos. The sequence goes on along the minus strand of JAPFBE010001198.1, from coordinate 4,482 downwards.
ATTAGAATATTCATCATGGAAAAATACTTATTGTGTTGTAAATGGAAAATCGCTCTCTCTTGCCTCTTGCCTCTTGCCTCTTGCCTCTTGCCTCTTGCCTTCTATTACCTCTGATCTCTAACCTCTCTCTCTAAGCTCTCTCTTATCACCTCTCTCTTACATCCACGCCTTATAATAAAATACTAACCTGAAGAACAGAACATAGTAAGCTCCTGAGTCTGTCCAGCGACCATCAAACAACCCAACCCCCACATCTGACTTTACAACAGCTCCAGGAGCCCGATGCAGGCTGTCCATGGTCCCCTGGGGCTGGTGGAGGAGGCAGAGCCCTGCACCTGGGCTCCTGGGGACATCCCTGAGCACAGCAGGGAAGGGTGATGCAGGAGGATTTGCTCCTTGTCTTCCTATCAGAGGTACCAGCTCAGCAAGTCTGACAAGACAATCTCATCTGTGGCGAGGCAGCGCCTGAATAAAGATGAGCTCCCAGGTGAATCCTGCAGCAGAGATCTCTGGATATTGTGCCATTTATCACAATAAACACGATGGGCTCTGCTTGCATTGCCTTGGCTAATAAACCCCCCGGCACCTCCTTCTGGGCACCACTTGCTTTGCAGCTGGGAGGGCGTTGAAACTATGACAACAAAAAAAATCCCTGCACAGCAGGCCTGTCCCGAAGATGGAGTGACTGCAGATTAGCTGGGAAATGAAGCTTGTTGGGGGAAACTTCCCGGATTTACGGCGAGGTGTCAGCAGCAGAGAGGCTGAGGGCTGCCTGGGCTGCCAGCCAAGGCACTGCTGCCTCTGCTGCTGTGGCCAGGAGTTCCCAGCCTGGCACAGGGACAGGTGTGGGACAAGGGGGCACGTTCTCCAAGGAGTGGGGAGAGCCACCGTGGTGCTGGTGGTGGCTGTGGGTGAGCAGGGTCCCTGAGGACCATTCCTTCTCCAGGGGATGTGGAGTGTGGGGCTCTCAGAAGGGTCACACACAGGTGAGGCTGAGACTGTGTGTCCCCCCACAGACCCCAAGGTCACCCCCCATTTTAAAAAGAGGGGGTGGTTTCCTCACTGCCCTGAGTGGGGATGTCCTCCTGCACACCTTTGTCACCCTGTGTCACCACAGAAGGGGGTGAGCATGACAGGATGAGCATGACAGCTCCCACTCGTGCTCTCCCACCACATCCTTCAGAGCCACATCCACACCAAGCCCAGGACAAATTCCACGTTAGACAGGAGAGCAAACCACCAGGAGCCACACCAGGAGTGGGGGAGAGGCAGCTCCCCAACCACGCCCTCACGTTAAATTATTTACAGTAACAGATAGCACATCCCACCCGTAGCTGTGATTTATGGAGCAGGTTTAGAGCCCTGACACTGCAATCATACTCCCCAATCTCAGCAGGTAACTGAGAGCTCCCTCGGAAATGAAGCTCCAACAAAAAACACCAAATAACTCAGCCAGAAATTGTGCTGGGCTGCAGGTGGGATGGAGCTGGGGCCGGAGGGCTGCTCCCTGCATTATTCATCCCTGGGCATCTGCCTGCTCCCCCCAGGTCTGGGGACAGAGTGTCAAAAGATTTATGAGCAGAAAGGCAGCACATTAAACAGTTTAAGTGTCTTGGAGTCCATCCTGAAGTGTATTATTGCTCCAGTGTTTTATCACGCTGGGGAGGACTGGGCTCCATAAATTAGAGCCGGTCCTGTAAATCCCACGGATCTGAGTTTTAGTCAAGAATTTGGGTAAGCATTTTGTGGCACTGGATGTCCCCCACGGTGGGTGACACAGCCCCATGGACTGCAAATCCCAGCAGGGACAGGGATCTGCCATCACCCCAAAGGGGAGAAGGGGCTACAGCCCCCCAGGGAATCCAGCCCCTTGCCTGGCTCTGCCCAGCCCAGCAGGAGCACGGAAAGGGAGAGCTGGGTGCATGCAGGGAGAGGGGTGGGAGGTGTTCAGGAGAAGGGAATGATGTCTGGGGGCGGATGGACGGATGGAAATGGTGGCAGAGTGACATGGGCAGGTGGGCAGATGGATTTATTCAGGGATGGAAAAATGTCTATGGATGAGCAGGGCTGGTGATGGAAAATTGGAGGGTTTGAGGATCAGGGGCTGCACTGGTGGCTGGGGCAGGGAGCTTTTGGCCTCCTCAGCACCTCTCCCACCTGCCTTAGCTCCTCTTTTTCCTCCATCATTCGCATGTCACCAGTCCCCAGCCCAGCACCTGACCCAATCAGGACATAACATCACTCCAGGCACCGATGGCAGCATGCAGCTCAGCCCACCGTGACAATATTTCCCTTTATCAGCACTAAGTGTCAAGATAACCCACAGTTACTGCTGCTGCCAGTGTGGGAACACCCCGTGGCCTCTCTGGGGACGGTGACCAAGTGTCTTGCCCTTCTCCCAGCTGACCCCAGGGAGAAGCTTGCACAGAATGGAGCCACGGACTGGAGGACACTTGGTTTGGGTGGGGCTGTGAGGACGTTGGCCCAGTCACCAGTCCCAGCCCAGGGCGCTGTTGGGGTCAGCACTCCTGGAAGAACTCCAGTCCCTCCCCACACCCACCTTGATGATGTCCTCGTTGTTGGACTTGCACTCCACCATGGCTGACACATCCACGATGAATGCCACGCTCAGCTCGATGGCAATGACCTTGACGGGAATGGCCACCGCTCTGTCAGGATGGCTGTGTTGATGATCTCCGTGTCCTGGGGGCGTGGAAAGGAAACCACCATGTTAGAGGGCAGCCTGTCCCTTGCGGGGCACAGAAGGACCTGGGTGCGGGTGGACGGATAGACGATGGACGGACGATGGATGGATGGATGGATGGATGGATGGATGGATGGATGGATGATGGATGGATGGATGGATGATGGATGGATGATGGATGGATACGATGGATGGACGGATGGACGGATGGATGATGGACGGATGATGGACGGACGATGGATGGATGGACGGACGGATGCGATGGATGATGACGATGGATGATGGACGGATGGACGGATGGATGGACGGATGGATGGATGGATGGACGGATGAACGATGGACGGATGGATGGATGAATGGATGGATGGATGATGGATGCACGATGGATGGATGGACGGATGGATGGACGGACGGACGAACGACGGGATGGATGGACGGATGGACGGATGGACGGACGGATGGATGGACGATGGATGGATGGATGGATGATGGATGCACATGATGGATGGATGGATGATGGATGGATGGATGGACGGACGGATCCGATCCCGATTTGACGAGGATCGAACGGATTTCGACGGACGGATTTCGACGGACGGATCGGACGGATTTGGACGGATTTCGACGGACAGCGATCGGACGGACGACGGAACGATCGGACGGATTTCGATTGGGACGGACGACGACGATGGATCGACGATTTCGACGGACGGATTTGACGACGAATTTGACGACGGACGGATCCGATCCGATTTCGATTTGACGGACGGACTTTGACGATCTGATGATTTCGGACGGATGGACGCGACGGACGACGGGATCGGATTTCGGATCGACGGACGGACTCGATCGATCAGGACGGATCGGACTTAGACGACGATCGGACGGGACGGACGGATCGGATCGGACGATTTGATCGACGACTTGACTGGACGGACGATTTGACTGGACGAATCGACTTGGGATCGGACGGACGACGCACGGACGGATTCTGGACGGGACGACTGATCGGACGACGGATCTGGACGGACGGATCGGACTGGACGGATGGACTGGACTGGGATCGGAACGGGATCGGACGGACGACACGACGGACGACTGGATCGGACGGATCGGACGACGACGGATGGATCGATCCGACGGACGGGACGGATTTGGACGGACGACGGACGGATGGACTGGACCGATTTGGACGATTTGACCTGATCGACGACTGGACGGATGGACTGGACGACGGACGCACCTGACGGACGGATTGATCTGATTGATCTGACGGATTGACGACGAACGATTGACGGACGGACGACGAACGGATTGACGGATTTGACGACGATTCTGATCGACGAAGGATTGACGGACGATTTGACGATTTGACGGATTTGACGATCTGACTTGACGATTTGACTGATCTGATTGGATGGATGACGAAGGATTTGACGATGATTTGATTTGATTTGACGATTTGACGATGACGGATGGATGGATGATGGACGGATTGATGGATTGATATGGATTGACGATTGACGATGGATGATGGATGGATGGATGATGGATGGATTGGATGGATGGATGATGGATGATTGGATGGATGGATGGATGGATGATGGATGGATGGATGGATGGATGATGGATGGATGGATGGATGGATGGATGGATGGATGGATGGATGGATGGATGGATGGATGGATGGATGGATGGATGGAGAGATGCTATAGGGCAGGTCAATCCCTCAGGGAGTCCAAACAAGTGGACAGAAGCTGCTCACCTTGCACAGGGCA
>JAPFBE010000120.1:85887-133693 GCA_034336665.1 Luscinia megarhynchos | reverse complement strand
CCAGTGGTGTCCAGTGGCTCCCTCGTGGTGCCACCTCCAGGGGCCAGCTCTGGGCTGAGTGCCCTGAACACGCCGTGCCCGGCCCCCTGTCCCAGCTGGTTGGTGGCCACGCGACTGGATAGGTGCCTCCAAAATGTCTCTACATTGACGGCCCTAAACTCCCAGGAGGGGACGTGGAACTCCTCGCACTCTGCTGCAGAGCCAGGTGAAGGTGACAGGGTTGAGCCCACCTGCACCGCAGCAGTGCAGGGCCCACGGGTCACCGCGCACCTGGAGTGCCGGGGGACCGCGATGGGTGGCATTTTCTCGGCCACGGGCACTGCGGGACGCAGACAGGGTTGGAGGCGGGAAACACAAGAAAGGTTTCTAGGGGACAGGGATGTGCTCCAGATTGGTCCCGAGGGTTCTGTGCTCCCCATGCCCATCCCTGCCCACCGCGACGCCGGAGCTCGTGGCGCCGCTCTTTTCTCGCACGGCCCCCGGCCGGAGCGCACCTCCGCAGCTGTAATTCCCAGAGGGGAGACTCCCTGCTGGCCGGCACCAGGATGCTGTGGGACTCCCATGTCCCCCACCAACTGCCCGTCCCGGCAGAAGCGGGCACAGGAGGGGGGCTGTGGTCTGCAGAGGCTGGGGGTGCTGAGGCAGCTGAGATTGAGTTTCACCTCGGGGAGCTTTGGGGACCCTCCAGCACCGCACCGCAGAAGAGCTCTTGGGAAGGAGATGGGGGTGGGAACTGCAGACTCTTGAGTCCACTCAGAAGTGGCTTTTGGGCCTGCAGGTGCGCCTGTGTGCGGACCTCTGTGACCTCTGGGCGCAGCTCGGGTGTAGGTGGGCTCAGCCTCGCCACATTCACCTGAATGCATCGACTGCCAACGAGGACTCGGGTCTCCCAACTGAGCCTTTGAACATCGGATGTGGGATATGGGATGGGCTGGGAAACAACCCACAGTGACCCCCGCTAGGGGTTGTGGGGAGAATTTGGAGAGTCTTGGTTGGGCTCCATGGGCATTCCTGGGTGTGCTTTTGAGGAACACTGGGGTGGCACTGGGAGCCCTGGTACACTCTGCAGAGTTCTTGGAGGCCGTGGCAAGCATGTTGAATGGATGTTTTGGGATCCTGGGGGAGGTGTGATGCCCTGGCCCCACGCGGGTTTGGGATTCAGATTTTCTGGGACACTGGGGGCATTGGGGGCACCTCGCGGTGGTGCCTCGAAGTTCTGAGGGGTTCAGGGTGCTTTGGAGTGTCCTGAGGCAACTCAGGGGTGCAAATGGGAATCGTCCACTGGGGATTTGGGGGGCTCTATGGGTGGTTGGAACTGCCAAGGTGGTACCAGAAAGGTTCAGGGGTCCCATGGTCCCACGTTACTCCCTCCCCTTTCCTCTTTGCCGCCACCAGAAAGCCCCCAGGACAGGTGAGTAGGGGACTCCAGTTGGGACTCTTCCCCCCTCCCTCAGACTCCCACCCAGACTCTTACTCTATCCCCACAGGACGGGCTCCGAAGAGGTGCAATGCCTGAACCCCACGTACATGCGATCAAGTGCATGGTCTGCGTGTGTGTGTGTGTGGGGGACAGGGACACATCACCCACGTGAGTGTCACTCCCACCCCAGGTCAAGCCTCAGGTGTCAAGCCAAGGTCAGTCAAGGCTCACATTTTCTACCGTGACTCCATGCAGGTGCCAGGACGACAGGTGACAGCGACAGTGACATCTAAGCAATGACGAAGCCTCTGACTGCCTGGGGGCACTGGAAGTCCTTGCCTGAGGGCACTCTCATTGTGTCCCTACTCCCTGCTCCTGTGGGTGTCCACATAGCAATGTATTTTGAACAGCTTAGGCCACAGCATGCTCCAGCCAAACCATTTTAGGTATTCTTATCAAACACTCTGGAATTTGTCAAGGCTCCTGAAACATAAATTCGTTGCTAAATTAAGAAGAGGTTGAAAAACAGAATACCGCCAAGATTGCAAGAACTAAGATAAAGGAGGGCCTGGAAGCACTGGACTGTAAATCCAATCATATTTCCTGAGAGGCGGAGCAGAGCACGTGGACAAGACAGAGGCACCAATCAAGTACTGGGCGTGATCCCATGGACAGTAGTTTTGGAATTTATAAAGTAGAGCATAATGTAAACAATAAAGAGGCTTCTGCTTAATCACACTGGTTAGTTGTTCAGAACTCCTGAGTTCCTGCATGTTGGTGACTCAATGCGTGATCAACACTGCGATAATGAAGCAGAGCATCACACCCTTTGGACTCTGCAGGGCTCTCATGCAGTGAACAGGCGGGAGGCCTGCCGGAGACCGGCGCTGCAGGACCGCCTGGGGAGTCGGAGGGCGGCTCCAAGGAGTAATGCGGGAGAAAGAAGGGTCCAGGGAGAAAGGCTCTTGAAAAAGTATGTACACTGTGTTTGAGACATAACATAGTTACGGGCGAAAGTGCAGAGCTCTTTCTAGCCTCAGTTCTGGACTTCTGTGATACAAGTGACAGGTAAAGGAACAAACTGAGTGAAGAGGGGACTTTAAAGAAAAATGCTGGGAGCTTGTTGAAGGACTCAAAATAAAGTCAGGGGCCAGGGCTTGTCAAAGGGATTTTATTTAAAAAAGTCAGGGCCAGAGGCAATCAAGGACCAGTCAGGAATAGGTCAGGTTTTTAGAAAACCAAAGAACCCAGGGTACCAAAGGTTCAGATAAGAATCAGGGCTCATGTAAGAACTCGTACAAAGGATAAGGATGCTGAGGGTTTCCTAGCACTGTCCACAGTAGTGACTACTAGGAAACAGGACAAAAGTGGGGACCCAAAACATTGCTGGATTGTGGGATAAAAATCAAGAGTATCCAGGTTGTCCAACAAAATTTGATAACAAGTCAAGAACGGAACCTGTCTTGTGTTGTTGTGTTGTAAGAATTAGTGAGAAAACATATTGGAAGAAATAAAATTGAGTGTGTGTGAATGAATGCATGTATTGTTAATTTAAAGTTTATTTTCTGGAAAGAGGTGGATTGTATTGTACTGTTGGAAAATAATGGTTTTCTTTGCTGGGGGAGGTAAGTGATGCTTTAAGTCACCAGAGAAATTGGTTAGGAAAGGAGAGGCAAAGGTCACGGATGATCGGGAGGAGTCCTGGAAAAATGGGAAAAGAAGCAGGTAAGATAGGTTCGGAAGAAAGAAGGGAGAGGAAAAGTGTTGGCATGACATGCCCTGGGAGGCTTAGATTTGCCAACCCTTGAATGTATTTGTAAATTCAGAAGAATCAAGCGATCCAAAGAATGGGGAGAATGCCATGTGTTGGGCAAGAGACACACAAGCCCTGGAAGTAAAAGTTTTTAAAAGATCAAAAACCCCAGAGACAGAGAAAGGAAAGAGGGAAAAAAAGAAAAAAGAAAAAGAAAAAAGAAAAAAAAGAAAAAAGAAAAAAAGAAAAAAGAAAAAGAAAAAAAAGAAAAAAAGAAAAAAGAAAAAAAGAAAAAGAAAAGCAAAAAAAACCTGGGACCCTCGGGAAATACTCGCCTTCCCCACTGGCTCCGGTTTTTCCTCAGCTCCCGCCTCGGCAGCCAAAGCTTCCCCGGGGCCTTCCCCAGCCTCGATCCAGGCTGCCAGCGGGTTTTCCTCACATAGGTTGCTCCAGCCGTGGCTCCGGCTGCCCCGGCCTCCCCCGCCCGTGCCAGCACAACCCACGCCGGTTCCTCTGCCTGTCCCCGTCGTCTCTACCAGGGCGCCGCGGTCCCGGGCGCCACGAGCCGCCCTGTGTGCACGGTCCGTGCACTGATCTGGTTTCTGACGAAGGCTCCTTGGCGGTTCCGATGCCGAGTCCGCCTCCAACCACTCTCCTCCCCAGAAGTGCTGCCTTCTGCTCCCACCTCTCTCTCTCTGGGGCAGTCTCAGGTCTATTACTAAACCCTGCCCTTGCCACTGTTCCCTTAGTGACTCCGGCTCCCACTGCCCAAAGGAACTCCCCTCTTTAAATGCAGAATATCGCACCAAAGTGCTAAGAGTTCAGCTGAAATCCAGAGACATCCTGATAGTCCTCCCATACCACTACTCCTAAACATTCATGTTTCAGAGACGGGCAGAAGGGAAAGGGTGAAGCCCTGGCACAGCCAAGATACCAGGAGCAAGCTGAGAATGCCTGTTTCTGCTGTGAAGAGAAGATACACTGTGGAGGGAGGTGCCCTCAGCAGGGAAGGGATCTGAGAGTAGTTCGGGAGGTACATCTAGAAGAAGATCAGAGGAGATCGTGTGCTCTATCATCTAAAAGCCTTTAATAACATGGAAAACAGGCCCACAAAAGGAAGTATTAAAATTTATAGTAAATACTGGAACAAAAGGAACTTGTGTAGTAAATGTTCCAAAAATGTGATGTGTGTAGTAAAACTGTAAAAATGGTAGGAGCAAGGGAAAGGAATTTGAAGTTGCTGTCATTAAAGGTGTAACAATTAAAAAGTAAAAATCAAAGTATGGAGGGGAAATATCTTACTAATTCCTGAAATGAGCAATAACATAGTGAGAAAAAAAAATTAGATACCATTAGGAATAGAGCTTATACCAGAAGGAGGGAAAATCTAAAAAGAACAAGCCCTCCTAATAGGAAAAAGATACATCTTAATAGTTCATCCAAATGTTTACAAGGGAAAAAGAATGTCACGATATGCTTTAATTAATGAAAAAACATGCAGATTATCAAAATAAAAAAAAGGGAAATTACTTTCAAATTGGTTAATTCAATTTTGTAAATTATATGCTCTCAAAAGAGCATTAAAACATTTAGCAAAAAGAAAAAAACAACAATCTGGGATATAGAAATTTTACTCTTAGAAGGCAGTGACTTGATAAGCCACTGTGCTGAGGGGCACAATCCCCCTTCACACGCTGCCCCAGTGTGCCCAGGACAGCGTTGGCTTTCTGCGCCCCCAGTGCACGTTAGCTCAGCCACGGCATGCTGAGCTTCTTGTCAACCCATCTCCCCAAACCCTTCTCAGGGCTGCTCTCCACCCATTCCCCCAGTCTGGCGGTGTTTCGGTGCAGGTGCAGCACCTGCCTTTGGCCTCGCTGAACCCCGTGGGCCCGGCACGGACCCGCCTGCCAGCCCGGCCCAGCGCGGTGCCAGAAGCGCCTTCCTTCCCCCAGCCCTGCGCTGCTGCAGCCGCTCACCAGCGCACAGCCAGGCTGCTCCTGCCCACTCACGCAGCCCAGGGGCCCAGAGGGGCTCAGGGACGCCTCTCAAGAGGGACCCGCCCGGTCTCACCCACCGCTGCCCGCGGAAGAGCCCTACTCTGACGCTCCAGCGCCAGAACCAGGCCGGTCCTTCCTGGCCCCTCGGAGCCCACGGCCCAGCCTCTCCTACAGACCCTTCCCAGCGCCGCCCCAGCGCCCAGAGGCCCGAGGACGCGGGCTCGAGATGCTCCGGCCTCCCGCCCCTCACCGCCTCTGCCGCCGCCAACGCCGCAACGACGAGTCAGCGCAGCCGCGGCGGAAGTGACACACTGAGCCACGCCCCAGGGGCGCCCTGTGCCCCCTGGGAAATGGAGTCCAGAGCCGCGCACGCGCAGAACTAAAATAAACTATATACGTACAGCAAAGTTTTCCAACATTATACATATAGCATTCATTTTATTATTTGCCAAGAGCCAATTATATAATATGTTCTTATAGCAACGATGGAATCGTATAAAATAGAAGCAAGTCCCCCAAAATACGCGGTGCAGTTCAGAACAGCGAACAGAAGGTGGCAATTTTACTCCATGGAAAACATACATGACAAAAATCCAAACAATTCTGAGTGACGGAACTCACTGCGTGCAAAATGCGGAGGGATTTTGGGAGGGGTTCGGGAGGTCTCAAAACTATCTGGATGTCTGTAAAGCCAAAGGAGCAGTGCCTGATGGAACGTGTTCATGGAGGGACACCCCCAGCACGGGCCCGAGATTGGAACTGATGCCTTAAATTTTAGTTTTCATATTTTCCAGATTCTGCACTGCCTTAGTGTGTGACTCGGAACTTCATGTAAAGTGTTAGGAGGTTCTCCTCACAGTTCAGTCAGACAAAACAATCCTTTTCCAGCCCCAGGACCAGGGACACTGCTGCATCTTCAGCCTCAAAAAGTGTAATTTATACAAAAAGTGCAAACAGCACTGAATTGCGGACAGGAATCTGGGAGGATGAGACTGCACAACCTGGAACTGGAACTGGACAATTAACCCCAATATATGAATGGACCAAAACTTCTAAAAGTGTGAAAATTCATGGCTCTGAGTCCATCTTGGGTGTAGCCTCTTGTACTGCCCAAGGTGTATCCTTGGAATCATTTTAATAAATTATAATTTTATTCTTTTAACTCTGTCCAGCCTCTGTTCCAGGTCAGCCTCTTTAGGCATGAGAATGAAGGGGTACTTTTAAGAGTAAAATGAATTTATTTGGATTAAGGAGAGGAGTCCTTGGTGGGGTTTGGGGGGGTCCCTTGATGAGGGTTTAATGAGAGAGGCTGAGACCCCTGGCAGGGAATTTGGGGGACTTTCTTGGTTTGATTTGCGCTTGCCAATTTTTATATATTCAATTTCTTTTAGAGGTAGGATTTAGGAGCAAAGACAAGGCAGGCCTAAACCTTAAAAGGTAATAAGAAGAAAATTTATTAATAACACAGGAAAAAAAAAGAAATTCAGAATAAGATTTCCACATCTTTCCCTCCTCCCCCCTCCCTCACCTTCTACAGTTCTCAACAAAAACATATAGAGAACACTTCAGTCAGTTTTCCACTTAAATAGTCATTTCAGTTCACTCTAGAGAGAAAAGTTCCTTTTTTTGGCTTAGGCATAGGGCGTGTCTTCACTTTGACAATCTGCATCCGCCCAGGGAAAATTGCAAATTGTGGAAATTCCTCCCATCTTCACATTTTTTTCAAAGTTGTGTTATGGGTTATGCTACACACATGGTGGTATTACTTTAAAAGACAAACTGCTCAAAGACAAAATTCTCTTTTCTCTCTTTTTCTATTTAACATCTCCGTCCATATTTCCAGTCCCAAAACAGAGAGCCCCATTCCCTCACGGCAAAAGATCTTTCTTCTCAAGCACTTTAACCTACCCCAAGTAGGTTCCCAAAATTTAAAGGAATTTTAGTGTAGTCCAGTCCCCTCACAGCCCACAAAAAAAGGTTTTTCAGCCACTGATCAGTGGCATCTCTTCAATCTCTTCCCATCTGGAGAGCTTGGCTTTTATTTCACTGACTTCAGTAGACTCCTTGCTTTATTCCTCTCATTCAGGGGAGCTCAAGAGATCTAGAGTCTTATCCAGGCATTAACAGGGTTAAAATTGCATTCAGAAAGTAAGGAGCTGGGCCCGACCATACTGGAAAAAATGTGCCAGAGATTTTCAGGACCAGGTGGAGGAAGCTGGACGAAACCGCAAAGCCCAGCTGCACCTCCCCACGCCGTGCGGTCAGCTGGGGCTTCTCGCCCTCCTGGCTGCTTCCCAAAGGGCAGCAGAAGCCCCGGCCGAGCCGTGGCCACACTGAAGGGAGCGAGGGGACCGGAAACTCAGCAAAGGCCTCCCCAGCCGAGAACAGGGGGAGGGAGACCTTGGTGGCTCCCCCACCCTGGCCAGGCCAGGCCGCATGGGGAGGGGGGCCGGGTCGGGCCGAGCTGAGCCGGCTGTAACCTCATTCCTCTATAGAAGTGAAAAGAAGACAGGTTACCTTTACTAGTGTAATTTATGAATGCGAAATAACTTTTTAATTAGTTACCCGAGCTGTCAACCACTGAATCAGCCCTCAAATTGGTCCCCACAGCCTACAGAAGAAGCTCTCATAAGAAGAAACAACCTCTCTGGGTCTCCGTGCTTTGTGCTCCCCCTCTCAGGTGACTTTTCATGCACAACCAGCACAGGGTCTTGAGGGGACTGAGGGTCCCTTTCTGAGGGTGTGGTGAGGTTTGGGGTGTCTTGAGAGGGAGAGGGTCCCTTGGTCAGGGTATGACTGGCATGGAGAAGGGCCCATGACCCTTGCTGGGAATTTGGGGGGGATCCTGGTTCTGGTGTTCTCCAGCTGCTGCTTTTTGACACCCAAAATTATAACTTTGACCCAGCAAACACCTTCCCATTGGAATATTCCTGATATTCCTGCCATGTGGAAACTCATCTTCCCCCTCAAAAGCAAAATTCCTGAAACTTTGTGGCTGTTTCTGGGCTGAAATCCCTCAAATCCCAGTGTGGGTGTTGGTTTTCAGGTATCCCTCCGGATCCTCCTGCTGTCGTTGCACTTTGCTCTGGGTTGGCAAACTCCAATTACTGATTAATTCCAGGGATTTGCGAGATGAGGGAAACTTTTGCTGCCAGCTCTGGAAATCCAAGGGGTGTGAGGAGCTGTCAGAATCTGCCTGTGGCCAGTGAATCCTGCAGAAATCCCAGGTGGGATTTGGCTCTGTCCAAGCTGACCCAAATTCCCGGTTCTTTGATTTTTCCATGGGGGAGAAGCTCTGGGAGTAGGGGAATTCTGCACCTGGATGAGCCAATTGGGGGAGCAGCATTCCCAGGAAGAGGGGGGAGGGTTTTGAGGGTATAGGGAGGAAATTTTCCCTCCTTTGTGAGGATTTAAAATGCTGGGAATGGCCAAAACAGCCCCTTGGGACTGGCTCCGAGGCCACAGGAATTCTTGGCACTGATTCTCTGAGGAGAGGGGATTTCAGGGAACCCAAAGGGCATCGCTGGGCTTTGGCAGAGCTGCTGTGGAGACAGAGGGAATTCAACTGCCATGATCTGATCCTGACTGCCCTGGAAAAGAGGGAGGCTATGGAACCCCCCCAGGCCTATGTGACATCATGGAGTGGGGAACATGGCACAGGAGGGGTTTGGGAAAGGTGACACAGGAATCCAGAGCTTCCTGAAGGCTGCTTTGACCATCAGAGCAATGAAGATCCAGAGGCCTGTCAGGTTCCTCTGGTGGAGGAATCGAGCTGGGGGAATTGTCTGGGGTCTGTTCCTTGTTGGGGGCTTTCACTGGAAATCGTTCCTTTTGTGACCCTTTGGATTCTCACCCTTGTTCCGGTTGCTGTTGGTTTTGTTCTCTCGTTGCTCTTTGCAGGAAATTGTCCTTCTCTCAGCCTTTGGGACCTTTGCCTTTTGTGCCTGCACTGGCAGGGGGAAGGGAAGCAGCCCCTGGCTTTTAGTGGCAGCCCAAAATTGGAGAATCCCATTCCTAAAGCCCAACAGAGCTGAACAAAGAAACACCAGCTTTGCCAGTTGAACCAAAAAGCTGCATTTTGGTGCCAATAAGGGGAAAGGAGTCCTGTGTTCCCCTGGCACTGGGAGGAGAGATGAGGAGCCATGAGTGTACAGGGAGTGCTGAGAGGAGCATTTCAGAGGCACTGGGACTACAGGAGTACTGGGAGAGATAATGGGAACCACCTGGATCTACTGGGAGCAATGGAGAGGCACTGGGAGGGGAAATAGGGAGCCCTTGGGCGTACTGGGAGCAGTGTTGGAAGGGAAAGGGGAATGTCTGAGGGTTCTGGGAGCAGAGCCCCCAGTGCCCCCAGAGCCCCCAGTGCCAGCTGTGCCCCGAGTGTCACAGCACATTCCTGTAGATGTCCCCAGATTTCTTTGGTTGCCCATGGGTTGCTGGCAGCTCTGCGTAGGTCACCTGGGGATCCTGGAGTGTGGTGGCATGGGGGGACACTGCGAGAGATACTGGCTGTGACATCTGGGCAGGGGGACACTCATTGGTGATGTGTCTCTCTGCGTGTGTCCCAGCCCAGACTCACCCCCCGTCTGCTTGGTGCTCACGACGTGGGTGTACAGCACCTCCCCCTCCTCTGGGACTCCAGGGGTGCCCTGAGGGAATAAAGGGGATGTGTGGGAGGGAATGGGAGGTCTTGGGGGTTGGGGTCAAAGGCCAGAGTGTGGTTTGAGCTCCCCACTCACCTTTCCTGCTGCTTCCTGACAGCTGCAAAGGAAAGAGGGGAGGGGTAACTGTGGGGTCCCTGGGGCCCGGACCCCTCTCAGGAATCCTCAAACCCCACTGCACCCTCAATTTCCTCCAGAACCCGTGAACATCCCTGTTGCTCTCAGAACTTCTCCAGTGCTCTGGAACCTGGAGCCCCAAGAAGCTCAAACCTGGCAGGCAGGGGTACCCTCCAAATTCCTCCAGTATCACTGAAAGAACCCCCAAAAGCACCACAAGGCCTCTAATACAACCCCAAATCTTTCAGAACCTAGAGCAAAGGTCCTGAGCACTCAGTGCTGCCCAAGTCTGTGGATGTGGGTGCTGCCCCATCAGCCCCCTATTTCGGTGGCCCCCAGCTCCCCAGGGCCCCCTTTGTCCCCACTGTCACCCACCCGTGTTTTTCTACCGGTTCCAGCCCACAGCTCCACCCACGAGCAGGAGCAGGAAAAGGAGGGATCCACCAAGGCCTGTGGCCATGGCTGGGGACAGAAGGGACACATCAGGGTCACCTGTCACTGCAGGAGTCCTACAATCCCAGTGACTCTGTGTGACCCCACCTGTGAGCCAGTGGTGTGCAGTGGTTCCCTGCGGTGTCACCTCAGGGCCAGCTCTGGGCTGAGTGCCCGGAACACACGGTGCCCGTCCTGTCCCAGCTGGTTGGTGGCCACGCACTGGTAGGTGCCCGAATGTCCCACATCGAAGGCCCCAAGCTCCAGGAGGGGACCCTGGGCCACCTTGTGCCCGTTGTGCAGCCAGGTGAAGGTGACAGGGGCTGAGCCCACCTGCACCGAGCAGCGCAGGGTCACAGGGTCACCTGGGCGCACCTGGAGTGCCGGGGGCCCGGGGGTGATGGTGGCATTGGCCACGGGCACTGCGGGGACACAGACAGGGCTGAGGTCAGAGGGAGGTGCTGGCCCCCACTAGGGAAGAGGTGGCAGATGGGGGGTATAAGGGTGGGATGGGTGGGATGGGGATGCCATGGGTGGAGTCACTCCCAGCCAGAGGGTCCTGCTCACCCAGGACGGTGACATTCAGGGGGACTCTGTCCCTACAGGTAGTGGCTGATGTCATTGTCCCCAATGTGCTGCAGCTCCAGGAGGGGGCCAGTGCCCAGTGGTGTGGCCAAACCACCTCGGTGCCAGGAGAATGGCCGGGGACCTGTCCCCATGGCCACTGAGCAGCTCAGCACCAGGCTGTCCCCCAATGCCACCTCTCACCCACGGGGGTGCACCGAAAGCAACCCCCCGACAGTGGGACCCCTCCAGGGGGAAACAGGAGGGACTGGGGACTGTTGAGGAGTGGGGGACACAATGGAGCTGTGAGGGAATCAGGGAGGGGGAGGATGAGAGAGGCGTGGGATGATCCCAGTGAAGAGAAAGGGGACCCAGAGATGTAGGCGAGGTTTGGAAAGGGGTGGAAGGGACCCTAGGGGAGGATGAGAGATTTAGAGAGGGGACAACAGGAAAGGGAAGATTTTGGGGACCCAGACAGGGATGGTGGGACCTATGGACAATGGAGGGACATCAGAGAGGGAGAGGTGCACCCAGGGAGGGCTGATGAGACCTGGGAGGGCTGTGGGGGCTCCCCGTGCCCATCCCCCGCACTCACTGTGCACCGTGGACGCTTGAGCCGGGCGCTGCTCTTCCACACGGCCCCCCCTCGGAGCGCACTCCTCGCAGCTGTAATTCCCTGAGTGGGAGACCCCCACCCACTGCCCGTCCCGGTAGAAGCAGTACAGGAGGGGGACCTGGGGGCCGCGAGGGGGCTGGGGGTGCTGAGGCAGCTGAGATTGAGGGGGGGACCCCTCGGGGAGCTCGGAGGCACCTGACAGCACTGGCACCAGGAAGAGCTCTGGGAATGAGATGGGGCAGGGGGGACGTGAGTCTGAGTCCACTGTGAAGGGGCGGTGGGGTTGCTGAGGTGTGAGGTGTGGGGGTGCTCGCCGTGCACTGCCACCAGCACCAACTCATCCCGCAGTGACGGCCCGGTGCTCCCCCGGACCGTGCAGCAGGAGCAGCCACTGTGGTGCAGCTGCAGGGCGGACAGGGACAGCTCGGTCCCCCAGAGGCGCCCACGACTGATCCTGCTCCCTTCTGCCATAGAAACGCACTATGGGGACCGATTCCTTCTCCCTGAGCCAGCAGCGCAGTGTCACCGTGTCCCCTTCCAGCAGAGCCCCCACCAGCACCTGCAGCACTGGGGTGGCTGTGGTCATGCTTTCCATCCCTCCCAAAGAGTGCCTCCAATACTTTCACTTCTCTCAGCTGCTGGATTCCTTCCTCAAGGGTCTTCCAGTGCATTCTATGGCGGTGCTCCTGCACTCTCTCTTTGTTGACAAACCTCTCTCTCACACTCATTAAAAGCTGTTCCCAGACGGGAAGGGGGTCTGACTCCCTTACAAATACCTGATCCACACCTGAGTCCTGGGTCAAGGATCCCAAATTCCTTGCCTCAGTACCATCCAGTTGTACACCTGTTCCCATAATGTCCCATACCTGAAGTAATCAAGTTTTAAAAGTCTCACGGCCCTTTCGTACAACGTCTTTTTGCAGACTACACAGACTTTCGTATGGCAGGGACTTGGTAATGATTTCAAAGTCTGGCTTCCTTGCTGGTTTTGAGGGCCCTCCTTGCTGATCCTCATTATCTAGGTGTCTTGTTTTCGTCTTAGACTTTCTAGTTTCCACAGGTGCAATTGCTGCTGGCTGTGACTGCGCCTGTGATCTAGCTGGAACCTGGACAGATGTAACGTTTGTGGGTTCCACTGCAGCACCATCAGACTCTCCCTCTTTAAGGCAGGGGGAGGGTTTCTCACCAGCTGGGGAAAGGTACTCCTTCAGCATCTGCCCATCTCCTTCACTAGAACCCCCATCCACTCCGGGTGGTTCTTTTCTGCGGTGGGCTGTGGGGCAGGGTCAGGCTCTGGGACAGCATCCCTATTTCCTGGGGTAGGTATCAGGGTGATTATCCCAGTCAATTCCCCCTTATCTTTGAATGCTAAATAGAACAGCCCTATCAGCAGCACCAGCAACTGTATGATATCATTAGCATTTAGAGCAGATCTGAACTCCTTGAAAACTGGTGGGGTGGACTCAAAAAACTGTGTGATGGTTTGGGAGAAAATTTCCCCTGCCATCACTTCCTCACAGTAAGTAACCCCAAAACCACACAGTTAGAATGCAATACCTCTGGATCCATGTGGCTATGTTCCAGAGGAAGTAAAAACCCCATGAGTTCCTCACATGATCAAGCCACCAAATGAATCAATAATAGCTACAGTAATTTTTGTGAGGGACCCACGTTCAAATAAGGGCTTGCAAATGGGAGAGAGATACCTGTGATCACATGGAGCCCAAGACAGATTAAGCTGGACAACATGGTGCCACCTAACACAAAATCTTAGGTGACTTAAGAAGGGTTATCCCTTTTCTCATCTCCTCTCAATGCCCTCAGGCCCCACCGTCTGGGCGCCAAAATCTGTCCTGGTTTGGACGACACGTGTCTGCCAATAAAGGCAGGAGCTTCTCTTTGAAATGGAGAATGTAAGCCCTTTCCCTCCAAATTATTGTAATTTTGAAATTTAGGGGCTCTCAGGCAAAGATATTAGGAATTAGGAATAACAGGAATAGGGAATTAGGAATAACAATTCTTTACTGGTGTATATATATATATATATATATATTTATATACATATGTATGTATCAAGGCAAACTAAACAACATCAGCTAGGAAATTAACAATAAAATGGAACAGGAAGCCAGTAACAGTTCTTTCGGTTGTGGGCACCTTTCCCCTGTGGTGCAGTTACAGTCCTATCTGGCAGGCAGCACCAGCCGGCTCCTGGCGAGCAGGGTGCTGGGGGAGGTGCGGTGGTCCCACCTGGCTGCAGGGGCACTGGGACTGGGGGTGATGGCGGCTGTGTCCCGGATGGGAATGGTCAAGGAGAGATGCTGCTCAAGGATCTCGGAGGCAGTGTTGGTCCCGGTGCTCTAAATGGATGTGTGGAGGTGGAGGTGGGAGGTCGTCCCAGGAAGGGGCTTGCGGGGTCCCCCAACTGAGGAAAGGCAGCTTCCAGCGTCGGTGTGGCAGAGCAGGGTTTTTTCAGTGACCCTTCTCCAAGCCAGGTGAGTGAGTGAGCACAAAAGCGAGTGCAGCTCCCCCCTTGCTTTACCTGCCTGCCCCCAATCTGTGCTAGGGTGTACTCAACAGGCCCTGAGCGAAAAAAACGGAAAAAGGAACCAACCCACAATATGGGGCAAAGCCAGACACCTCCATTCCTTATAGCCCTCCCACTACTCCCAGCACCCCCCTCACCCTCTTTTTCCTCCTCATCATTGTCCTCTAAAACTTGTACCTGCTCAAGTGCTCCCTGGGATCAGGAAACCAGGAACTTGGGAGGGGGGGTGGGGGTGGAAATGAGGTGTGTGTGAAATTGAGAAAAATATGGATAAATTAAAAATAAAGAGAGGGAAAAGTCTCGTGAAGGGTGGGAGACACAGCCTTGGAGCCCCCCAGAGCCCCCAAGGAATCCCTCTGGGGAAACCTCCAAGCAACAAGCACCCTGAGGGATGCTGCCCTGACCCTGGGGTCATCCCAAAATCTGAGGTACCTGGTGAATGAGCTGCAACCCATGTACCCACCCAGCCACTCCCCAAGCGTGGGACCCCCATTCTCCTGGGAACTCTACTATGGGATCCCCATTCCTTAGGGCTCCATTCCCCGACACCCCTGTTCTGGGACTTCCATTTCCCAGGACCTCCATTCTCAACATCCCCTTTAGTAGGACTCCAGTACCCCAGTTCTCCCAGAGCATTTTCACCCAAAACACCATTCCATGCCCCAAATACCTATTACCCCATCCTACAGTACCTCCAACGATGGAGACCCCCATTCCCTTGGACTGCAATCCCCTATAACCTGTCTGGTCGGTCAAAAACCCTCATTCACCTGACCCCCATTGCTGTGGAAATTCCATTCCACTGGACACCTCTCCTTAGCTCCCCTTAGACCCCCAGTCCTAGGAAAATAATATCCCACCGTGTCCCCACAATGATCCTAACCCTGCCCAAAGCCTGTCTCCACCCTGCCCCATCAAGGGCCACCAATACATCAGTATAAGACCTGACTTCGCTTCCTTCCTCTTTGGCAAAGGAGCCGCCATCCAGGTGACAGGAGGCCATGGCAGTGAGTGACAGCCAGTGCCCATGGCCAGGGACACTGGAGTGACCTGGAAGGTGGCACTGCTCCTGTGGGGTGAGTGCCCTGGGTATAGGCCTGACGCCCTGGAGATGGGTCTGGTGAGGCAGGTACTGGCAGGGAGAGGGCACAGGGGGGCTGCAAAGGCAGCAAAGCAGTCTGTGTTGCCCACAGTGGACCTTGGTGAGACTGGCGATGCAGGATGGCTTTGGGGACAGGAATGGAGGGCAAAACTTTGGGAATGGGGATGTGGGGACACAAATGTGGGAACTGGCACTTTTGGGCTCAGGTAGCTCTGGGGACAGGGACATGGGAACTGGAATGCAAGGACAGAAGGGGGACAAGGACTGTAGGGACGCGGTCATGGGGATATGATAATGAGCTAGTGGGGGCGACCTTGGCCAGCATGGGGTGTGTTCGTGGTGTCTTTGTGCCCAGGGTGTCCACAGTGTCTCCATGTTCTGCCTCAGCCCAGGGTGGCCACAGTGTCCCTGTGCCCAAGGCATCTGTGCCACATGGATGTGGTGCATGGGTGGCGGTGACACAGGTAACATATGACCCCGTGACCCTGCACTGCTTGGTGCAGGTGGGCTCAGCCCCTGTCACCTTCATCTGGTTGTGCAATAGGCAGTAGGTGTCCCGGGGTCCCCTCCTGGAGCTTGGGGCTGTCGATGTGGGACATTCGGGCACCTACCAGTGCGTGGCCACCAAGCAGCTGAGGCAGGATGGGCACCGCGTGTTCCGGGCACTCAGCCCAAAGCTGGCCCTGGAGGTGACCCCTGGCTCACCTTGGCTCAAGGGTGGGGTCACATGGGGTCACTGGGGTGTTCAGGACCCCAGGGGTTCAGGGTGACTTCTTTGTTTCCCCCTCTGTCCCCTGCAGTGGCTGTGAATTTTGGCAGGACCTGGTCCGGCTGCTGGCTGTCATCGGGGGCTGTCACTGGTGGCACCGCCGGGGTGGGTGACAGTGGGTGAGCATGGGGGTCCTGGAGTGAGGGGAAGACCCCAGAGTGGAGGCAGAGATCGGGCAGCACCCAGGCCTCCTAGGCTGGGGGAAACTGAGCTCACAGTGGCCTCAGCTGGGAGTCCTGGGGAGAATTTGGAGAATTTGGAGGGCCTTGGCTGGTTTCCAGGTGCATCCCTGACATGCTTTGAGGAATATTGGGGTGGCACTGGGAGTTCCTGCAGCATTTGGGGAGTTCATGGAGAAAGGTGCAGGGAAGTTCAGAGATCTATTTGGGGTCCCAGGTTATTTTCGGGATGCCTCCCCTGCCGAGCTTGGAGTTCTGGGGCTCAGAGGGCCAGGGACACCGGCAGGATTGGGGACACTGTGGTGCTGCAGAAATTCTAGGGGGTTCAGGGATGCTTGGAGTGTCTGGGGGGAATCAGGGGTGTGGTGGGAATCGGGGTTCCAAGGTGGATTTGGGTGTGTTGTATGTGGTTGGATCGCCTAAGGTCCCACGAATGTTCAGGGATCCTGGAGTTCCCATGGTCACTCCTTCCTCTTTTCTTCTGCAAATCCCTGGTCCTGAGGGGCCAAATGACCACTCGTCCCACCTTGGCAGAAGGCCCTGGGTGGCCCCAAAGCTTAAAATACAGAGCATGAGGTGGCCAAGAGTTTGACCATGTCTTCTCTTGGAGTGTCTGGCCCATCAATGCATGATACTGGGAGTTGGAAACTTGGATTTAAAGAAAAATATCTGAAAAAGAAAGAAGGAACCTTCCTGGAATGGAAAGAGGACCCGTCCCTCCAAATTGTTATTGCTGTGAAAGTTATGGAGCTTCCAGACAAAAATGTAAGGAAAGAAATAACAATTCATTACTAGGAAATTTATAGAACAGAACAGAACAAACAGCAGGAGAAGAACAGAAATTTCCAACCCGCTCGGGGCTTTGTTCATCTAGGCTGCATTTTTGACTACGGCCAGCAGGAGGCGCTGCAGGGAGCAGTCCCACCCAGCAGGGGGCGCCCCGGTGCCAGCTCGAACCCCTCAGGGGCCATGGCGGCCTCGGGCGGGAGGGACGAGGCCAAATCGCTCCTTTGGCAAACTCACGCTCTGCACCAATCGGTCCCGGCACCAGCACCGGCAGTGCCTGGGCAGAAGAGACGAAGGCAGCAGCTTCGATCCTGGTGCCCGGTGCCAGCGGAGCAGTGTCCCGGGCCAGGCACACATCCTGCGCAACACCCGTGACCGCTCTCCCTGATGCCGAACACAAGGAGGGCAGCACCGAACCCCAGGCAGGTCTCAGGCCCACAGCAGCACCTCTCGTGCCTTTCCACCACAATTCCTGAAAACCCTCAGCCGCTCACTGCCTTTTCCTCCTTTAGCCCTGGCACAGCACCTCTGGGAATGTTGAATTCCCCAGGCATGTTGATGAAAGCAGGTGCTCCTTGCTGACACTGCCAGGGCTCGTCAGGGGCTCCAGAGCACGTTGGAGCTGCTGCTCTTCCTGGGCCACTGCTGGTCTTGACACAGCAGCCACAAGGGGAGGAGGAAGAGGAGAGGGAGGAGGACAAGACCCTTAACGAGCTGTTGTAATTAGGGTCGGTGTTCCTGAAGTTCAGCCATGCTGCTAAACTATCCCTGTGCACAAACCCCCGGCACTGCTGCCTCTTCCGGGGATTTTGGGCTGCTGTGGCAGCAATGGGCAAATTTTGGGGCCCAGGTGCCTCCAGCTCTGCCCACAAGGAGCTGGTTTGGCTGCCAGGAAGGTTTCCTGGAGCTTTTTGCTGGTGCTGGGCATGGCTCAGTGCCTGTGCCTGTGGCCAGTGTTTCACGCTGGCCGGCCAGGAAGGCTGAGCTGGAGCAGCTGCTGAGGCGGGAGCGGCTGGAGCAGGTGCCCCACGGGAACAGCATCTGGCCATGCAGATGGTGCAGGAGCGCCGGGAACTCCACAGGGTGCTCAGGTGAGTCCCACGGGGCCGGGGCATGGTGGGACACCCCTTGCCATTGCTGCTCCCCCGAGATTTTGGGACAGAGCAGTGACACCCATCGGGCTGCAAAACAGCTCAGGGCTCAGGCACAACCTCAAGGACGTCCCAGAGCCGGCCTTGGGGTTGATTCTGGTGCTCCTGGGCTTGTTCCTGACAAAGGGCAGCGCTCCGGAGCGGACGGGACATCCCGAAGGATCAGCCGGGGCTGCTGGAGCCCGAGTGCTGCTGGCAAGGACAGCGTGAGGGAGCCGGGCCGGCTCAGCCGGCGCTGCCCGGGGAATGTCTCATCCTCTGGGAGCTCCAGAGCCCCTGCCGGGGCCGGCGCTGTCGGGGGCGGGCCGGGGGACACCCGGGAGCGAGGGGCCGGCATGGAGGGACAGGGACCGCACCGGGAAGGAGAAGGATTTGGCAGGAAAGTCTCACAGGTAGGTATGTATAACAGAAAGATCTTCGAATTGTGGGGAGTTAGGGATTTGCGTACGGAAGATGTCGAAGTTGTGACGGACAGCCAGGGACACTTCTTCCCCCACCCCTGTGGTCAGATCCCAGCTCTGTACCTGGCCACACCCGGCCGGACATGAGCTAAGGGAAATGACACAGAGATAGCCCACCATAAAAACCCCTGTGACCCCTCAATAAACGCCATTTGCTTTCTGCCATATTGGTGTCTTGGAGCACATGGACCGAGTGGCTCGAGGTTAGAGCCGCCGCGTGCCGGGCTGGAACCAGGTCGCCAACGCAACATCGAATGTAGAATCTGAAGAAGGTATAGAAATTATAGCAAGCTTTGATGTAAAAGAAAAGAATTGCTGAGCCAGTCTGACTGGGTAACTATGAAGGTGTGAGGAATGTTACATTTGTCTTTACAAACAAGCTGTAGATTTGATGGTAGATAAAGTTAGCACCTAGAAATAAAAGAAACAATGGGAGGGATTACACTGATTGATGAATGGGAAAAGAGGTTTGCCTTTACAAACAAACCGTAGGTTTGCTGGTAAATTAAATTGGGTAACAGAAGATGAAAGAAACAACGGGGGGAGGGGGGGAGGGAGAGGGGGCGGGAAACTATGAATTCTATAAGAATTAAAAATTAGAAGGGAGGGTTATACATTAGAAGGGAATGTCAGGTGTCAGGCGTTCCGGGGAGTCTGTGCCTCTCAAGTACCTCAGCCAATGGGGAAAGAGAGAGGAAAAAGCGGCCGGGAAATTGGGATAAAAGGAGGCTGCGTCCTCCAAAATTTTCAGAGATCCCAGGGGAATGCCCCATGGCCTCTCCCTTTATTCGAATAAAGCAAAAAGGGCTCCTCTGTCTCCTTTTTGGACATAACCCTCTGGTGTTTGTGAATTAATTTTCCTTACAAAGGCAAAGAGCAAGTGAGGTGGAAGGGGCTTTTAAACTTAGAGCAAAGGATAAATCTACCTCAAAGAAAAGATGTTTTTACCAAGCAGAAAGATTTTCACAGACAAAGAAAAATGCCATGTTGAAAGTAGAGATATGATCTCAGAATTTTCCACTGCAAGAAAACTGAAAAACGACTTCTACCTTAAAGTGTAAAAGAGTTACTTTTTGTGCTTGGAAAATAGTAACATGAATATGGCAATGTTAGTAGTTATGATAGGCTATAGGTAATAGTGAAGGTATTGATTGGTTATCATGTTTCAAGATGCTCTGTAATGAAAAGTATATAATGCATTGTAACCGGAACTAGAAGAAGCTTTCAGACGAACCCACAGCTGTGGCTGAAAAGGCCGTGGGTGGGCTCTTGTCACCTACGACCCGTGAATTGCTGCATCATTTGGATACAATAAACAGCATTTGAAAGAGCTAGCCTGGAGTTCCGCATCCCTTATTTTAGGCTCTTACAGGGACCGCAGAGGGCAGCCCCAGGGTGCAGGGGTAGGGGTGAGGCAGAGCCCTGGCTATTCCCTGTGCCCGGTGCAGGTGAGGAGAGCAGAGATGGGGCAGCTTTGGGACACCAGCAATGCAGACTGGGTCATTCCCCACAGCCCCAGCACGGCCTCGGGCAGAGCTCCCTGCTCGATATTTCCACACTTTTTCCCTCTTGTCTGGCAGCCTGAACATTCTCCCAGGCAGTTCCAGAGGGCTGCAGGTTTTGTTCAAGGAGGAAGGTCCCTGTCAGGTTGCTGAGCAGATCTTTGTGGGATTTGCAGCAGTTCTGGGGCTCTCTGAGTGCCTTGGGGACAGGCACCAAATGATCAATTGCTGCATTTCCGGACTGGTTCCCTCACAGCTGTCCCTGCAGAGCGGGTTTGCAGCCAGCCCTGATCTGAAAACCATCAAAGGCCCTCACAGAGCCACTGCTTGGGCTCACACTGGCTTTTGTGCTTTTTGCAGGGCTGAGCAAACCACAGCCAAGCCTTTTCCCCCACAGAAAGAATTCTCACCTTTGCAGCAGCTCAAAAGCTGTGAGAGAATCAAAGGCAAGGGGGTGGGGGGAGCCTCAGGTCCTGGCTGCCACCTGGGGCTGGCCAGAGCAGGGCTGGCCAGTGCCCATCCCTGTGCACTGGGGCTGGGCCATGGCTGGGCCCCACACTTGGATGGCCACTGGCTTCAAGGAGCAGGAGTTTGGGAGCTCCTCCCTGCCTGGGGCTCCATTCCCCAGCTGCTCTTGCCGGCTCAGATCCTGCAGGGGAGGAGTGAGATTGGGGATGTCAGGAATCCCTCTGGAGCCACCATCCCCCAGGACAGGCGCTCTTCCTTCTGCTTCTGGAGAGAGAAAGTGGAAGTGTTGTAGGGAGGACCACAGCTCAACACCCCCATCCCCCACAGTCTCCCCAGCCCACCCTGCAACCCCTGTACCCTTTTTTCTCCCAACCTGGGGTTCCCCACAACCCATTCCCTGCTCAGGTATCCCACAGAATCATCAAGACACAGACCGGGGGGGATTGTGAAATTTAGGAGTTAAAAGAAGGAAATTGGAATGATAAGAGGAAAAAGCCTCTTTGGTTGGAGGTGGGGGGTGCACAGAGCAAGAGCCCCTTGGAATCTGCCTTTGAGGTTTGGGTGACCCCCATAACCACGGACACCCCGGGGGACAGTGCTGAGCCCTGGGTCACCATAACAACTGAGGCACTCAGGGAAGGAGCTGTGTCCCGTGGGCCCACCCAACCACTGCCCATCCCTGGCACCCCCATTCTACTGGGACCCCAATAAAGACACCCAATTTCATTATGACCCCCCTTCCCTGGTGTCCTCATCCCAGGACTGCCATTCCCCAGGGTCTTCATGGGCCAGGACCCCCATTCTTAAGGAACCCTATCCCCAAATTCCAGCATTTACAATCCCCCTTCCCCCAGAACCTTGATTCTCCCAGGAACCCCCCATTCCACTGGAACCCTCATCCCTGGGACCCCCATCCATGACCCCAAATCCCTGCAGCCCCCGTGTCCCTGTGACTCCCATTCCTGAGTCTTCCCAGCTCTGGTGACTCCCCCTCTTCAGGACGCCCACTCCTTTGGAAACCTATCCCTGGCTCCCTACACCCTCTGAGCCCTCCACTCATGGGAACCCCATGTCCCACTTTGTGCCACCCAGCCTTGTCCCCAGCCTGTCCCCACCCTGCCCACAGCCTGTCCCCAGCTTGTGGCCACCCTGCCCCCACCAACGGCCACCTACACACAAGGATGAGATGTGACCTTGCTTCCTGTCCCTTCATCCAAAGAGCCGCCAGCCAGGGGACAGGTGGCCACAGCAGCGAGTGACAGCCAGTGCCCATGGCCGGGGACACCGGGATGGCTGGGAAGGTGGCACTGCTCCTGTGGGGTGAGTGCCCCAGGCACGGGCCTGACAACACGGGGATGGGCCCTGGTGAGGCAGAGAGTGGTGGGGAGGGGGCACAGGGGGGCTGTGAGGTCCCCTGAGGTCCCCAAGGCCAGCAGAGCCAGGGCATGAGGTGACTGGAGTTGTGGAGTGGCCGTAGGGAGAGGAGAGAGAGGACAGGAGCATGGGGACAATAATGGCAGGACAGGGATTTGGTGAGGCATCAGGGACTTGTTGGAGGTGACCTGTGCCAGCACAGGGAGGCCATGGCATCCCCAATTCTGGGGTGCCCAGAGTTCCCCCATGTCCTGCTGGAGCATGGGATGATTTTGGTGTCCCTGTCCCTGAGGGATCTGTGCCACACAAGGACAGTTTGGGGACAGACAACACACTCTGTCCCTGTGCTGCTATACCCATGGTGCTACCCCCACCCAGCCCTGTCCCTTCTCCCTTCCAGCCCAGACCCTCGGCCTCGCTGGTGAGTCCTCGGGGGATGCCATGTCCCTGCCCTGCTGTCCCCAGCCCCGTGGTGGCCCTGGCAGGCTGGTGTCCCCTGTCACCTGCAGGTGCCCAGAGCACCCAGCTCCTGGTGGAGCCCCCCTGGACTCCGGCGGTGCTGTGGGACCGGGTGACACTGACCTGCCAGGGCTCGGGGAGCGCCGGTGACACCACCTGGTACAAGGGTGAGTGGATCTGGGGGCAGGAGGGACCCGAGCGCTTCACTGTCACAGAGAGTGGAACATACACGTGTGACAAACCCGGCAGTGGGCTCAGGCCCCAGTGATGGTGTTAAATGGTGAGGGCTGATGTTTACCCTGGCACCCTCGGTGTCCCCGAGAGTTCTGGGTGGGCTCATTTCCTGGGTCACACCCTCATGTGACCAAAGCCTGTCCCCTGCACATGGGGACATCCCAGAGCATCCCAGTTCAATGAGATCCCCTGTTGCAATGGGGGACCCCTGGTGCCTCCCAAGGCCTCTGGGATCCCCCAGACTCCCCAGATGTGACAGGTCCTTCCTGTCCCACAGAGCGTCTTGTGCTGCAGCTGCCAACACGGGCACTGCTGGAGGGGGACACGGTGACACTGCGCTGCCGGGCGCTGGCAGGATGCCACAGTCACTGGAGTACGATTTTACCATGGGGACAAGGATCTGGGGGGGCCCCTCTGTGGGGCCGAGCTGTCCCTGTCCCCCCTGCAGCTGCACCACAGTGGCTGCTACCGCTGTGGGGGCTGGGTGAGCTCTGGGCCTTCACCGTGCTGGGAGAAGTCAGCACCGGTGACAGTGACAGTGACAGTACATGGTGAATGTGGGAATGGGGACGGGAAATCCCAGCATCTTCCCAGCTTTCCTCCACCAGCGCCTGGGTCCCACATCCCACCTTCCTTCCATCCCTGGGTCACCCAGGCTTCCCATGTCCCTCTGAGTTCCCTCCATATTTGTCCTGGTTCCTCTCCAAGTCTCCCCATCCCTACCCGGCTTCCCATACCCCTTCTGGGTTCACAGCTCCATCCTCTGCTCCCTTTTCCCTACCTGACTTGCTTCCACCCCTCCCTGCTTCCCCCCAGTCCCTCCCTGGGCTCCCCCCACTGCTCTCTGAGCCATCCCACATCACTCCCTGGGTCCCCTCTGTCCTGTCTCATCCCTGTTGCTCATCCCTGCCTGCCTCAACTCCACCCCTCCCTGGGTCCACTTCTCCTCAACGGGATGGCCTCCCACCCCACTGTACTCCCCTACTGCCAGTCTCTATATGACTCACCCTTCCCAGATCCCCCTCCCACCCATGTCCCCAGCAGGCGTCCCACTCTCAGGGGTGTCCCTGTTGGTTCAGAGCCCTGGGGCACAGGTGGCACTGAGGGATCGCCTGGTGCTGAGCTGTGTGGTGGCCAAAGGGACAGGTCACCCGTCCTTCTCCTGGCACGGGAGAGGCTCAGGGACACCACTGGGCACTGGCTCCTTCCTTGAGCTGAGGCACGCTGGGGACAATGGCAGTGGCCACTACCAGCGTGGACAGGGTGCCCGAGAGTTTCCCCCTGAATGTCACTGTCCTGGGTGAGTGGGACCCTCGGGCTGGGGGTGACCTCATCCACGGCATCCACATCCCACACCAGGCCACAGCCCCACCACTGAAGGTCACGGTTCTGGGTGGCCGGGACCCTCTGGCTCTGGATGCCCTCACCCACAGCATCCCCAGTGGGTGACTGGTAAACACCACCATAAGCCACAGTCCTGGCTGAAAGGCTCCTCTGTCTCCAGGTGCCACCATGCACAGGCTCCCATATCCCCTGCATCTGACACTGCCTCGCCCCATTCCCTGCCCCCACTCTGGGTGCCAGACCCTCCCACTGACCTCAGCCCTGTCTGTGTCCCTGCAGTGCCTGTGGCCAATGCCACCATCACCCCCGGTCCCCCGGCACTCCAGGTGCACCCAGGTGACCCCGTGACCCTGCGCTGCTCGGTGCAGGTGGGCTCAGCCCCTGTCACCTTCACCTGGCTGCACGACGGGCACGAGGTGGCCCAGGGTCCTCTTCTGGAGATTGGGGCCATCGATGTGGGACATTCGGGCACCTACCAGTGCGTGGTCACCAACCAGCTGGGACAGGACGGGCACCGCGTGTTTTGGGCACTCAGCCCAGAGCTGGCCCTGGAGGTGATACCACAGGGAACCACTGGACACCACTGGAACACAGGTGGGGTCACATGGGGTTCCTATGTAGTTCTGAGATCCTCGGATCACAGATGACTCAGGTTCACCCCCGCTCTGTCCTTGGCAGTGACACAGATGTAACAGGGCACAGGAGGGGAATTCATGAGGTCACTGGGATTGCAGAGCCTCTGGGGTGGGCCCCGTGACCCCAGTGTGTCCCCTCTATTTCCTGCAGAGACTCATTGGCTATTTCCTGCATTGATCGTTGTGTTCCTCTTGTTCCTGGTCCTGCTCATGGGTATCATTGTGACCTTTCACTGGTGGATCCACATGGGTGGGTGACAATGGGGTACAGGGGTCCTGCAGAGTGGGAAGGCCCCCAGAGAAGGGGAGGGTGGCCCCCACAGCCCTTGACTTGAGAGGGACTGTGCCCCCAGTGACCTTGGCTCAGGGCCCTGGGGTGCCTGGGGAGGTGCTGAAGGGTCATACAGGGATGATGGTGAATTCAGAGGGTGCCCCTTCCTGCCAGGCTTGGGGTTCTTGGGGCTCAGGGTGTTGTGGAAGTGGAGGGGTTCAGAGTTTCTGGGGAGCATCAGGGATACTGGAGGGACCTGGAGGGAGTTGAGGGTCTGGTGGCTGTTCAGGATGCTCCAGGGTGGGTGAGGAATCAAAGTCATCCCTCCAGTTTCCTTTGCAGGTGCCAGGAACCACCAGGAAAGGTGAGCGCAAGCTCTGACCATGATTTGGGTTTTCCCCAAACCCCCAGGACTTCCCATCCCCTTCTACCTTACACCCCCTTATTCCCACAGGGCCTCCCCACTGGAGGATCCTCAGGTGACCTACATGGAGCTGCTAGGACCACATGGGCAACCTTGGGAACCCAGTGACATCTATGACAATCTACAGCAAAAGTTGTGACACTCTGGGAAGCGGGAGGCACTGGGTGACACGGGGGACTCTCTCCATTGCTCCTGTAGTTGCCCATCCTTCCAAGGAAGGTGGTCATGTGTGGACACCATTGAAGGCCCAGGCAGAATTTGCTAGGCCTTTTTTCAGGCTCTGAGCTCTTTTTCTCACTCTGGGAAAAGGTTTCCCAGGCTGAGACAGTTTCTCAGCTCTGGCCTGAGCCTTTCCCAGAATGATAACATTCAGGAAAAACAGAAAGGAATGAATAATAAAGATTAGCACCTGGTGTTGACTGAAAAACAGTTCTCATGCTATGTGACAGGACTTGTTTTCTTCTGTTGTCCAATGGACTGCTGTCCTGTTCGAGACTTGCAAGCCACACCATAAATATGGTTCCGACTTTCAATAAAATGTTTATTTAGCCTCATAGCTTGAGAAGTCTTTGCCGTTGTTATGTGCGACTCCTAGTGTGTACGGTGGCAGTCATGCATCAGGAGGAGGCTACACAGGCCACCCTGTGCTTTCCATTTCCTCTCCCAGTACCCTCAGGGGCATCGCCATCCCCTTGCCCATACCTGCAGTGTGAAAAATGAGGTTCACTTTGCTGGTAAATTTTACAAGTTTTAATAAAAAAAGACTAATAGGAGTCAAAGACAATAAAGCAAAAAATTCTTATGGCCAGGTGCTTGAAGTTCAGCCAAAAGCACACACTAACTCAGAAAAACTTCGTTAAATGCATCAACATGTTCAATATTTGCAGAACCTTCATGCGTTATTCAAAATCAGCACCCCCCTACCTGTAAATCAGCTTTTATTTTGGCTCCATAAATTCCTTCCCTGGACTTCTCGTGTTCGTTATCCATATCTTTATCCTGACAGGATAAAGATAGAATGTGAAGAATTTTCTGATTATCTTTTCACCTTTCTGAGTTAATTACATGTGTGTTGGTTTCATGTGCTAGGGGGGAGGAGTGGATTTCGCCTGAAGGAAGCTCCATGAGGTTTGGGAGTGGGAGGGACTCTCCCATCTCTGGAAGCTTCCCCTGTGAGCTGCTGGCACTAATCGGAGAGCTGATTTGGTGATGAGCATCTCGGGAAACCAATGAAAAGTGATTTCACTTTCACAAAACACCTTGGATCAAGCTAATTAATGCTCTTTCACTTTCCGGCTCCTGGGGTGGTGCAGTGACCTCTGACCACAGCACTGGCCCCCCGGTCTGGCTCCGGGTTCGGTGGGGGGCACGGGCTGGTGCTGGCCGCATGGCCCCAGCCCTGCCAGCTTGGCTCGGCTCGCCTCTCCACATGGCAGAAGAGGCCTCCAGCTGCCCATGTGGTTTTCTTCATGATCTGGATATAATTTTAACTTCTTTATGCCTGGATAAGATTCTTGATCTCCTGAGCTTATCTGGATGAGAAGGAATAAAGCATGGAGTCCACAGAAGTCAGCAGAATGAAGATAAAGTTCCTGATAGGAAGAGATTGAAAAGATGCAACTGATAAGTAGCTGAAAACCTTTTTGTGGGGCTATGAGGGGGTTGTGACTTCACTAAAATTCCTTTAAACTGTGAAATATATGTGGGGAGGTTTGGGGTGCTTGAGAAGAAGACTTTTTGCCTCGGGGAAATTGAGCTCTCTGTTTTGGGACTGAAATATGAACAGAGACATTTGATAGAGAAGGAGATGAAGAGAATTTTGTTTTTCAGCAGCCTACCTTTAAAAATAGTACCCCATGTGTGCATTGTAACCCAAAACACGGCTCTGGAAGGACTGTGTAAACGGGAGGAAAATTCATGGTTCTGTAGGTCCTGGGCGGATGCAGACTGTGAAGGTGAAGGCACCCCCTAAGCTAAATCAAAAACGGGACTTTTCTCTCTTGAGTGAACTGAAATGATTATTTAAGTACATAACTGACTGAAGTGTTCTCTGTATGTTGTTGTTAAGGAATGTGGAATGAAGGAAAGAGGAGGAGGGAATAATCTAGGAATCTTATTCTGAATTCTTTTTTTTTGTGTTATTAATAAATTCTTCTTGTACCCTTTTAAGTTTTAAGCCTGTCTTGTCTCTACTCCTAAATCCTACCTCTAAAAGAAATTAAATATATTAAAATTGGTAAAACCCAAGTCACACTGTGACAATATGAACATAACATTTTACATCACCATGTTGTAGTCCAAGAAAAATATATTTATCATACTTCTCTTTCCATGTTTTTGTTAATAACAGGACTAATAGATACTATAGTCTACAGCAGGTTTTCCAACACTAAACATATAGCATTCATTTTAATGTTTCCCAAAAGCCAATAATAGAATATACACTTATAACATGCAGGCCTCCCCAAGCCCCATCCCAGCACCCCAAGTACCCTCAGTGACTTCCCCATTCTCTGGCCCCAGTGCTCACAGTACACCCTGGGGTTCCCCATCCCCCCTCCCACTCCCCCAGTCCCATCCCTCTGTAAAAGCAGGAGTTGGCCAGGATTCTTTCTGATCAATTTCTCAGATGAAAATGAAGCACAAATGCAGCAATATCATATCTGAGATCTGTTTATTCCTAAAGGAGGGTAAGCGTTCTCACTAAAGGGGAATAGAAGAGAGACCAGAGAGGGGAAAAAGAGAGACAGACAGAGAAAGAGAAGACAGGGACAGTGGTATTGCAAGAACCCTGGGCGCTCTGTTGGCCCCTGCTCGGCAGGTGCAGTGTGCGTGTCGCAATCCAGAGTGAGCCCACGGGGCTTTTGTGAGTGCCTGGGTGCCATTTCCAAGTGGCGGCACCTGCATGACTCTGGTGCCAATGAACAAAGGCTGTGGGTTGGTGCTGCAGCACTGGTGGCTTTGGGCTGGTGCTGCAGCACTGGTGGCTCTGGACTGGTGGCTGTGTGCTGGTATTGCAGGTTGGGGCTGCAGGGCTCGTGCAGCTCCTGGCTGTGGGCAAAAAGGGAGACATGGCAGAGGTGGTGGGTGGGTGCAGACTTCTTGATAAGTTTCTTTTCTAAGTTTCCAGACAGGACTATATTTTGGCAGTCCTCCTCCTGTTCGGGTCATGAAAGCTATATGGTGGTTCTGTAATGTCTCTTCTGACTGGGCCTCATTTTCTTGAAGGCAATTGAATAGATGACTACTCTGAACCTGCTGATATTATAAACACATGTGTATTTTCTCTTTAAGTTAGTGAATCAATTAGGCTTTGTCATTGTCCATTCAATTGAGAAGCCTTACCTCAAAAATCATTTAAAATTTTTTTTTATAAATATTGCACCACTTAGACTTCTTTAGAAGCTCATTTCCCTCTCTTTCTCTTTTCTTGGAAGCATGTATGACTTTTGCTAAGAACATGAAGGGAATAACAAAGCAATGTCTCTAGTGAGACCAGAAACTTACAGCAGTCAGGGATAATACAGATATATCAATCAAAAACATTTCCAATAGCAGACATAGTTAATAACATGTGCAATTAGATGATTAAGAAACACTAGAACATTGTACCATCATCCCAATGTCTGCAACAGCAGATAAACATTAAATCAGTGAAGAACTAGATAATCATCTCTGGAAAATGATTCCCAAGCTCACTTCAAAACTAGGTCCAGCTCTCGTATTGATAGGGTCAAATTGCCAAGTCAAAGCGACTCAAGTATTGCTTTGATGCAGAAAACACTTGGGTCTGTTGATGGATTCCCATCCAGGTAGAGCCAGGGTGTGGCCAGAGTCCAGGCCCTAATTGGAAGAGAATTCTCTGATACATTTTTAAAAACAAGATTCTTAAGAATACAAGTCAGGAGTAAAGATCTTGGGGTGAAAGATTAATCAAACCCATCCAAAACTCCAAAGTTTTCCTTAGGATAGAGATGCCTGGAAGGCAGCAAACTGCTGAAGTGCTTCTGTAAGAAATGATTTGGATTGAATCTGTGCTTCGTCCTCTCTCACAAGGACCACAAGACCATCAGTTTGGAGGAGGTTTTCAACAAAGCTCAGATATCATTTCTTGGATCTGTGAAAATACTGACAATCATGAGACAACAGAGAGGTAGCCTGGATAAAGGAAATGCATATGCAACTAGAGAAGAAAAAGAAAAGATCCTGAAAATTACATGTGTCTCTTAGAGAATTACACCAAGAGATGTTAAAATATATGAAAATGCCGACTATAAATCCAACATTGATATCTTATGAACTATGCTTATTACAAAATGGGTAATATTACACCATGAAATCAATAATGTTTTAGCAGACCTTACCTTTGTGATAGAAGTGAATCAAGACACAGACTCTTGTTTAGCAAAATGAAAAGGTCTTGGTTTATTCTTAATTATCACTTCAGTAGAGCAAAAAGCACACTTAAGAGAACTGAGTTAATCCATATTAATACCGAACAAAATGTGATCAAAATAAGACTGGATCAGAACATTGTCTAAACTTAGTGATACTGAAACTTAACAGAAATGAAATCGAACAGAATTAACCTAATAGAACTTAGTCTTAGTTAATCTTAACAGAACGTATGTGGACATTACAATATTGGACCTTTACTTAAAAGGAATAGAAACCAACATCTCTTACAAGTTATAGACGTAACTTACTTAAATGCTGTTAATACAAGAAGTGACAAAAAAGTTCAAACAATCTGTGAACAGAATGATTTTAGTGGAGGGATTAAAAAGGATGTAAGAAGTATGTTGTGATTCTACGCAACTTGGATTTGAGCATAGATCATGGTAATTGCAATTATTAAGTATAGCTCTCATTAGGATTTTTCAAAGTACAGCTTTAATAATTCTTAAATTACTAAAGAGATATACATAATTGTCCTGGGTTGATGTTTTGACTGACTCCTCACCCTGCCCCCCTTGGCCATGAAGCTGTCTGCTCCCGGGGGAGGGGCTGCCTGGGCTCTGCTCTGCGGAATGGCCTTGGTTTGCCGCAGGCTTGGCTTGGAAGGGGGGGGGTGGGGCTCGCGCGGTTGCGCGCTTGGCTCGGGCTGCTGCTGCGTGTGGCTATCGCTGCTGTAGTAGTGGCTCGTGGCCTGGTTTGTTAGTTAGCTGGTTTTATTGCTTGATTTTTCTTGACTTTATATTGCTTGAATTATTTAGTTTAGCTCGCTGCTGTTTAAGGCTTGCTGGCTATTCCGGCTGGTTTTTTTCTTTCTCTCTCTCCCCCTCTCCCTTCCCCCTTCTCCCCCACCTCCCGAGGATTCAGCACCAGCTCCGGAGGAACCCTGCGGCCTGCCTCTGGACACCGGCCAGAGAAGCATTTCGCCCTTCTAGTGAAGATCGAAGCGTCCAAGTTTCTCTCTCTCTCGGTGAAAACTTTTTTTGTCATCTGGGTCTGTGCTGGGAAGTGTTCCTCTTGTATGTGTTAATAAATAGGTTTTTTCCACTTTTCCCCCTGAGTGAAATTTTTTTTTCTTAAGTCCAGTGGGATAAAGAATTGGGGGTTTATTTTCTGGGAAGCTCTTCTGGGAGTTTTTTCCCTAAGTTTGTCCAAACATGGACATTTCTTATTTCTAAATTCAGGGGAGAAGAAGGAAAATAAAGGCAAAAAATCCTCTTTGCTTGCTTCTCCTCTAATGAATTGAGTGCACAACACAAACCACGACTTGTACATCCCTGAAGTGGATTCTAACACCTTCATAAACTTCTGGCAGATCATAACAACCAAGCCTAGCCCAATGAGTATTTTGGTTAATACCCCTTTCTTGAAAAAACTACGTGCTAGAGACAACACTGGGGCTATCTCTGAGTAAGAGAACAGGCCCAAAGACCACAGGGGTATTAAGATCTCAAAAAACTCTAAGGAGCAAACATACAGGCAGGCTTCCAATCCAAAAGACATCGTGGCTTCAAAAAACATACTTATATCAATACAGGCCAATTAAAAACAAGATGTTATTAAAGTTTTTTCCACTTTCTCCTTCCCCGTACACGGGCCACCAAATAAGAAATGTCCAAGTATGGACAAACTTAGGAAAAAACCCCAGAAGAGCTTCACAGGAAATAAACCTCCAATTCTTTATCCCACTGGACTTAAGAAAAAAAAAAATTTCACTCGGGGAAAAGTGGAAAAAACTTATTTATTAACACATACAAGAGAAACACTTCCCAGCACAGACCCAGATGACAAAAAAAGTTTTCACCGAGAGAGAGAGAAACTTGGACGCTTCGATCTTCACTAGAAGGGCGAAACGCTTCTCTGGCCGGTGTCCAAAGGCAGGCCGCAGGGTTCCTCCGGAGCTGGTGCTGAATCCTCGGGAGGTGAGAGGGAGAAGGGAGAGGGGGAGAGAGAGAAAGAAAAAAACCAGCCGGAATAGCCAGCAAGCCTTAAACAGCAGCGAGCTAAACTAAATAATTCAAGCAATATAAAGTAAAAAAAAAAATCAAGCAAAAAACAGCTAACTAACAAACCAGACCACGAGCCACTACTACAGCAGCGATAGCCACACACAGCAGCAGCCCGAACCAAGCGCGCAGCCGCGTGAGCCCCCCCCCCTTCCAAGCCAAGCCCGCGGCAAACCAAGGCCATTCCACAGAGCAGAGCCCAGGCGGCCCCTCCCCCTGGGAGCAGACAGCTTCATGGCCAAGGGGGGCAAGGTGAGGAGTCAGTCAAACCATCAACCCAGGACAGGCTCTGACCGAGGAAACCATGTCCTCAGGCTTAGGGAAAACACTCAAATCGTGGGGCAGAGTTATCCAAGCTCTGCTAAAGGCTCGGCTGTAGCAGGAGACCTGGAAAGCCGCGCGAATTTGTTTATTAGCTATGCCGCAGCTGGGGATCGGGGCAGCTACGCAAACCATGGAGGAGTTTGAACTGGTCAGCCGTGCGGACACACGGACCCTGAAACCCTTCCGTGACCCCCGAGGCATGACTCACCACCATCGGAGGGGGGGAAGTGCGCACGGGCGTTGTGGCAAGGGCTAGCATAGAAGGCGCGGAATGCTGCTTTAATATCAGAGCTTGAATCGGTGGATAAAAAGGCACCCCCGCCATATGTATATGAAAATGGTGCCAGAGCGCGTGGTGGGGGGTGGAACAATGAAGTGGAGGGCGGAAATGCAGAAGGCTCACTGAACAGCACAAGCGCAGGTGAGCAGGGAGGAGGGGCGTCCCCGAGAAGGAGCTTAAGACCAATCAAAGTGGTCGTTTTAAATCAGGTCTTTACAGGGCAAGAACCTCTCCCAGCAGAAGGCGGGGGGAGCCCACTGGGAGGGAACAGCCCGGCCCCCAGAGGAAGGGGCGGGTTCAGAGCCCAAGAAAAAGGCTGAGCAGCCCGGAAACATCCAGTCAGTCGACTTCCAGCTCAGATTCTGACTCAAGCTGGGATGGGCGGCCGGAGGGGTGGTCAGAGGACAAATCTGACACTGACTGGGGCTTTAACAAAAAGGAAGCAGCGGCATATAAAATCACTAACTGCAACGCTCCTGTGTGGGTTAAGGGGATATCAGAGAAAGATCGAACCCCGCTTACAGACTGGCGGAAAATAAAGATAGCATGCGTGGAATGGGTTCTGTCAGCCACACTGGTGTTCCCAGTTCGAGTGGGGGGGCAGGTGGAAATCAAAGAACCTACTCGCCAGTAAACCCAAAAGATGTGCAGACAATTGTTAAAGCGGTTGCAGACGGGGGATTAATTCTGCCATGGTTTCCACACTCATTGATAGTGTTTTTGGTGGTGATGATATGCTTCCCTTTGATATCAAGCAGACTTGCGGGCTGATATTCGATGGGGCAGGGATGATTGTTTTTAAACAAGAATGGGAGCACCGTTGTGTAAAGCAGCTAGCCTTAGTAACGGGGTGTGAGAGTCCGTCTGAAAGCCTCTCGTTTGTTCTGCCCAACGACCCTTGCCTGAGGCCTAAGAAGACCCCTCAAACTGCAGCTTAAAGGCGCTGGCCAGGGATGGAAGGAACGCCAAGTGATTGTTCCAGGTGGTGCTCATTGGACCGGGACTGGTCTCTCATGAGACTGGCTTACGGCTAGTCACGCTGCCCTGAACTGTGTTTACTCTACAAGACTCCCACAGGTGTGAGAACAATGAACTGGTCAGAGATGGAGTGGTCTGTGTTTATCCCACCAACAGGGAGCTCGCTTGAACATGTTTTGGGATTGTTTTCCCCAATGGAACCCGAAGCGCACCTGAATCTTCCCACCTTTTGGACAGAAGCCACTCGTTTTGGAAAAGACTATAAAAACACATCCTCAAATTAAAGACCCAGAGATCTCTTTCTCCCCAACGGATTGAGGATGCATCTCGTCAGATGACCACAAGGATGCATCCCATCTGTTGGTAGCTATATCTCATCTTTTCTCTCTCTCACTCTCTCCCTCTCTCTCTCTTTTTGGCACTCAATAAACTGCATTATTGCTTTCTGCTAAACAAACCTGAGTCTCTTGCTGTGTCTTTTGCGCTTTGAAATCCCTAAAAGAACCTATGAGGACTCCGCATGTGATGTGGACCCTGACACAAGGGAAGACCATCCACTGCATGGCTCCAGCATACAGAGGCTAATGGGCACAGACTCAACTATGATCAGCTCAGAAGCACAGGCAGAGGGCCTGCGGGCCCATGAGGTCATGACAACAACTCGTGCTGCTTCTAAAATAATAGCCAGACCATCGCCATGGTCCACTATAAAGCAGAGTGAGAGTGAGAGCTTCCCTCAGTTTGTAGACCGCCTTCAGGCAGCAATAGATTCCTCTGTATTACCTTCAGAGGGGAAGGGTCCTGTGCCAGCAGACTGCCTACGCCAGCAGTGCAATTCAGCCACCAAGGACATTTTAAGATCACTGCCACCTGGGTCCAATATCGCAGCCATGACCAGACATGTTGCAAAGGAAAGACACCTAGCTCCCATCAAGCAGCAGTTCACACTGCAATAACCAGTGTGATGGCACGCTTCAAGTGTGGACAGGCAGGCCACGTGGCACTAACCTGCCCCCAGTCAGAACGCCCACCAGGAAATCTACCACCTTCCCATCTGATCTCTTAGACAAACTGACCCTCGCCAATCCATTCTTAAGCGTGTTAAATGCTACTTTTTTATCATTAAACCAATCCAACCCGAACCTTAGAGAATCATGGTGGTTATGCTATGATGCGCAGCCCCCTTTTTATGAAGGTGTTGCCCTCGCTCTCCCATTTATCTTTTCAAAGTCAGACAGTCCACGTCAATGCAGATGGGACACCCCCCAGAGAGGCATTACCCTAAGCCAGGTTAACGGCCAAGGTAAATATATTTGGCAATGCAATCTTGGCAAAGCAGATGGGCAACGTCTGCCGGGAATTCTTCAAACTTAAAGGGGGGAAGTTCCAGTGGGTGATCCAAGCTGCATCAGTAATGTGGGTCTGTCAACAATTTGGGGTAAGCCCATGTGTACTCCTTGAAAAATTCGATCATTCTACTGACTTTTGTGTCCAAATTTTAATCATCTCCAGAGATATATATCACCAGGAAGAAGAAGTGTACCGCTTGTTCGAGGAACCCGACCAGCTCCACAAGCGAGAAATGATAACGAGCATCACCATCGCAATGCTCCTCGGTTTAGGAGCTACGGTGCTGCCACAGGCGTCTCAGCCCTCGCTACCCGACATCAAGGACTGGCCCAACTGCAGATGACTGTTGACAAGGACTTGCAGAGGATTGAGAAATCCATTTCTTCCCTAGAAAAATCCCTTTCCTCACTCTCAGAGGTCGTCCTCCAAAACAGGCGAGGACTGGACCTTTTGTTCATGCAACAAGGAGGCCTGTGTGCCGCCTTAAAAGAGGAATATTGCTTTTATGTGGACCACATCGCAGTCATTAGAGACTCAATGGCCGAACTGAGAGACCGACTAAACCTAAGAAAAATGTACAGAGAAGCTCAACGAGCTGGATTGAGTCATGGTTCAACCGGTCCCCTTGACTCACCACCTTAATTTCTACCCTAATAGGCTCACTCACTATAATCTTACTAACACTAACCTTTGGGCCTTGCATATTTAAGAAATTGATGCTATTCGTTAAAAAGCGTTTAGAAATGGTTAACATAATGTTCATCGAACGTCGACAATTACTTTAAGGTGTGCCTGTTACTAATCCATTTACAATTTTATACTAATTGTACTAACCCATAAAATTTTTTAATGTCTACATTTTATAACATAATACGATTTTTACTAATCATAAGGGAGGGGGGAGATGTGGAGAGTTAGGTATTTGCGAACGGAAGATATCGGGTTGTGATGGACAGCCAGGGACACCTCTTCCCCCCACCCGTTGCGATCAGACCCTTGCTCTGGACGCTGCCAGATGTGAGCTAAAGGAAATGACACAGACTGCCCAAGCTATAAAAACCCTTGTGACCCCTCAATAAACGCCATTTTCTGTCTACCACGTTGGTGTCCAGGAGCATATGGACCAAGTGGCCCAGGCTTAGGGCCGCCGTGCCGGGCTTGAACCAAGAAGCCACGCAACACTATGTGTTTCTAACAATTTTCCAATACAATACAGTCTTGTTAAACAGTCCAGATCTGACCTCATCCAATCTAAAAGTGTGAACATGTCACCCAGCATGGATGACACGGAGAAGAAGGAGGAAGAGGTATCCACACCCCCAAATTCTCCATCTTGGCCACGTGTCCCTTATCACAGACATTGCCAAAAGTCTATTTATCTATGTTCTAACAACCTTGTAGCTGTTTTGGGGGTTGGGTGCTTTCCAACCCTGGGTTGCTACCAGACTCCAGATAGCTCCGAACTTAGGCAGCAGAGCCCTCAGCTATGCGCTAGCAAAGAATAAAGGCTTGAGATCATGTTGCAAAAGTTCCGAAGATGACTTTATGTCTCCGAAGTGTATTGCTAACAACGGTCTCATTACATCAGACAAAAAAGGGCTTTTATAGGTCTCTGCAGGATATAACTTCTAACCAATAAAAACTACAAATTACAAACTAACCAATTACCTTAAAATTCTAAGTAAGAAAATGATCAATTACCTTGTGACTTTAAGAACCAATAGAAATCTTAAAAGATAACAGGAGTTTCGATAAGGGAAAGGGGCCCTGTTTTAAGGAATTCCTTTGTTTCAAGGGATAGCATTCCAGGGGCACATTTTGGGGGAAGCAACATTTTCTACACAACCTAATTTACACTATACTAATTTTGGTGGCTTGTTTCCATTCTCTCTGTGTTGGTAATTTCCCCCAGGGGTTTGAATTCAGCACCTGAGACATCAGGGTCTCACTCAGGGGTCTTTGAGACCCTTATCAGGGGGGATTTGAGACTCCCAAGGAGGTCTGGAGTACACCCTGGGCTCCTACATGCCGAGAGCCTGTCCCCTGAACACAGGGACATCCCAGTGCATCCCAGTGCATCCTCATCCATTCCAGAGTGGTGGGACACCCGTGGTGAAAGCTTTGCTGCGCAACAGCTCCTGCTGTCCCTGGGACTCTTCCACGTAGTGGACACTCCAGCCAGATGTCCCTGGTGCCTTGGGCAGCCACTTTGAATCTGTCTCAGGCTCCTCAGTGTGACGGGACCCTCCTATCCCACAGAGTTGCTGGTGCTGCAGGTGCCATCACGGGCGTTCCCGGCGTGGGACACGGTGACACTGCGCTGCTGGGGCTGGCTGGACAAACCTGTCACCAGGGCGCAATTTTACAAGGACGAGAAGGATCTCGAGGGGTCCTTAAGTGGCACCGTGCTGTCCCTGTCCCCCGCTACCACTGCAAGGTCTTGGTGGATTCAGGAATTTCACTGTCAGCACCGGTAACATTGACAGTACCCGGTGTGCACCCCCAGGGCTCGAATCCCAATATCCTGACACCCCCAAAGCCACTTCTCAGTGGACTCAGAGTCACAGTCCTCACGTTCCATCTCATTTCCAGACCTCTTGCCAATGCTGCAGGATCCCCCCGAGTTTACTGAGGGGCCCCTCCTCAATCTAAGCTGCCTCTGCACCCCCAGGCCCCTGTGGCCCCCAGCCCCCCTCCTGTACCGCTTCTACCAAGACGGGCAGTTGGGAAGGGCCCACAGGAATCCCTACATCTCCTGGTGCCCACCATGGGAGTCTCCCACTTGGGGAATTAAGCTGCAAGGTGCCTCTGAGTGGGGCAAGGTACAGAAATGCAGCGCCCGGCTCGGTGTCATGGTGCGCAGTGAGTGTGGGGATGGGCATGAGGAGCCCCCACAGCTCTCCCTGGTCTGCCATCCCCCGTACCACCAGTGCCAGTGCTGGGCCAGTGATGGTGACAGCGTGGCCAAGAACCCCACATTGAACGCCACTGCTTTGGGAGAGGAGGACCCTTGGACTGAGGGTGACCCCACCCACAGCATCCCCAATTCCACACATTCTCATTCCAACTCACCCCCTCACAGCAACCCCAGCCCAGCCTAACTCACAGCCCCCACCACTGGGTGTCACAGACCAGGTCAACTGGGACTGTCTGGCTCCAGCTATCCCCACCCAGGGCATCCAAGCCATGCATCCATAAGCCCAGCTGTCACATCCCCCACTGCACATCAGGTCGCATTCATCCTGTTGAGCGTGACCCTCCCAGGACACAGAGACCCTTGGCATTGGGATGATGCCCCTGTTGATGTTCCTCACGGCACCCTTCACATTCCACCCATGCCATTCCGTGCCCCCCACCACGTGACAGCCACTCCCACCCTTGGACAAATAATCCCTCATTCCACCCTCACCTCATCCTCATGCCATCCTCATCTTCCACACCTCATCCATCACATGCCCTCATCCCACACCAAACCATGATGCCAAGGACCATGGGGTGACTGTCCTAGGTGAAGGAGACCCTCTGTCTCCAGGTACCACCATGCAGACTCTCCCCTCCCCCTACTCCAGGTGCCAGCCCAGCCCTCCGCCTCAGCCCCCGCAGTGCCCGTGGCCAATGCCACCATCACCCCCAGTCCCCCAGCACTCCAGGTGCGCCCAGATGACCCCGTGGCCCTGCGCTGCTCGGTGCAGGTGGGTTCAGCCCCTGTCACCTTCACCTGGCTGCACGACGGGCACGTGGTTGCCCGAGGTTCCCTCCTGGAGCTTGGGGCCGTCGATGTGGGACATTCGGGCACCTACCAGTGCGTGGCCACCAACCAGCTGGGACAGGACGGGCACTGTGTGTTCTGGGCACTCAGCCCAGAGCTGGCCCTGGAGGTGACACCACAGGGAACCACTGGACACCACTGGAACACAGGTGGGGTCACATGGGGTCACTGGGATTGCAGGAGCCCTGCAGTGACAGGTGACCCTGATGTGTCCCTTCTGTCCCCAGCAGTGCCACAGGCCTTGGCGGGTCCTTCCTCTTCTTTCTCGTGCTCGTTACTGTAGCTGTGGGCTTGCGCCAGTGGAACATCATGTGTGGGTGACAATGGGGACAATGGGGGCTCCGGGGAGCTGGGGGCCACACTCTCGCCTTTGGCCCTAAGCCCCAAGACCTCCCATTCCCTCCCACACATCCCCTTAATTCCCTCAAGCCCCCCCCAGAGGAGGGGGAGGTGCTGTGCACCCACATCATTATCACCAAGGAGATGGGAGGGTGAATGTAGACTGGGACACATGCAGAGGGACGCATCATCCGTGAGTGTCCCTTTGCCCAGATGTCACAGCCGGTGTCTCTTGCATCATCCCCCTGTGCCACCACACTCCAGGATCCCCAGGTGATCTACAGAGCAGAGCTGCCAGCTACCCATGGGCGACGGCGGGAATGCGGGG
The DNA here is from genome assembly GCA_034336665.1 of Luscinia megarhynchos. Lineage (NCBI taxonomy): Eukaryota > Metazoa > Chordata > Aves > Passeriformes > Muscicapidae > Luscinia > Luscinia megarhynchos. Next base: position 94,597 of record JAPFBE010000120.1, on the reverse strand, counting down.
ACATCTACAGGAATGTGCTGTGACACTCGGAGCACTGGGCAGTTCTGGGGGGCACTGGGCGGTTCTGGGGACTCTGGGGGCACTGAGGATCCCACCCATGGTCAGCTACACTTGTGTGTCCCATAACTGCTCCTGTGGGTGCCCCACACTCACAGGTAGATGGATACATTGGGGGGTAAGGTGTGAGGCTGCCCAGGGCACCCAGAGCTCCCCATGCCTCCTCAACCCCCAAGGCCTTCCCCACCCCCCTTCCCTTACCATCAGTGGCTCTCCAATCCACATCCAAGTGCTTCCATTCCCATTCCCCATTCCCTCCCCAGGGTGCTCCCAGAACCCCCAAGGGCTCCCTATTTTCCCTCCCAGTGTCTTTCCATTGCTCCCAGTAGATCCAGGTGGTTTGCATTATCTCTCCCTGTACGTCTGTACTCCCAGTGCCTCTGCAATGCCCCTCTCTGCACTCCCAGTACACCCACGGCTCCTCATCTCTCCTCCCAGTGCCCGCGGGAACACAGGACTCCTGTCCCCTTATTGGCACCAAAATGCAGCTTTTTGGTTCAACTGGCAGAGATGGTGTTCCTTTGTTCAGCTCTGTCGGGCTTTAGGAATGGGATTCTCCAATGTTGGGCTGCCAGTACAAACCAATGCTCTGGATTCCCTTCTGCCCTGTCTCAAACCCCTCCTGTGCCGTGTTCCCCACACGATGATGTGACAAAGGCCCTGGGGGGAGGTTCCACAGCCTCCCCATTTTCCAGGGCAGTCAGGATCAGGCCATGGCACAGGGTGGGGTGTCAGGGTCAAGAACAATTTGATGTCTGCAGACATTTTGGATAACTTGTGTGTGGCAGGGCTGGATCAGGCCTTGCCTTTGGTGACACAGTCCCCCTATGTCAGTCAGTCTGTCAGCCATGACACACTGGGGACATTGGGATGCTCTGCAAAACCCAACTCCTGAGTGGCCAAGGAAGCAGAAGTCCCATCTTCGGAGCAGGCCACTGGTGGCCCAAGGGCTTCAAAGGCAGAGCATGTGTTGCCTAAGTGTATGATCACGTCTTCTCTTGGAGTGTCTGCCCCACCCATGCTGGAACCCAGATGCTGGAAACCGTTGTGTTTTAAAACAGAATTGTCTGCCAAGGAAAGCAGGAATCTTCGTGGAATGGAAAGAGGATCCATCCCTCTCATTCTTGTAACTGTGAAATCTATGGGTCTTCCAGGCAAAAATGCAAGAAAAGGAATAACAGCTCATTACTAGGAAATTTATAGAATAGAATAGAGCAATCAGGAAGACAAGAACAGAAACTTCCAACGTGCTCAGGGCTGTTTGTTCATCTTTGGTGCAGTTATGGCCATGGGCAGTAGGGGCGCTGCAAGGAGTACTCCCGGCAAGCAGGGGGCGCCCCAGTGCAAGCTCGAGCCTTTCAGGGGCTATGGCGGCCTCGGGCGGAAGAGACGAGGCCAAATCGCTCCTTTGGCAAACTCACGCTTTGCACCAATCGGTCCCAGCACCAGCACCGGCAGCCCCTGGGCAGAAGAGACGAAGGCAGCAGCTTGGATCCTGGTGCCTGGTGCCAGCGGAGCAGTGTCCCGGCCTAGGCACACACCCTGAGCCACACCCGTGACCGCTCTCCCTGATGCTGAATGCAAGGAAGGCAGCACAGAACCCCAGGCAGGTCTCAGGCCCACCGCAGCACCTCTAGTGCGTTCCCACCACAATTCCTGAAAGCCCTCAGCCTCTCACTGCCTTTTCCTCCTTCAGCCCTGGCACAGCAGCTCTGGGAATGTTGAATTCCCCTGGGATGTTGAGGAAAGCAGGTGCTCCTTGCTGACACTGCCAGGGCTCCTCAGGGGCTCCAAAGCACATTTGGAGCTGCTGCTCTTCCTGGGCCAATGCTGGTCCTGACACAGCAGCCACTGGGGGAGGATGAGGAGGAGGAGAGGGAGGGAAAGGGGAAGGCAGGAGGGCAGGAGCAGGCCCTCCATGAGCTGTTGTAATTAGGTCCGGCCTTCCTGAAGGTCAGCCGTGCTGTTAAATCATCCCTCTGCACAAACACAGAGCTCTGCTGGCTCTCTGAAGTATTTTGACTATTGTGGCAGTACTGGAAATATTTTGGGGCTCAGATGCCTCCAGCTCTGCCCACAAGAAGCTTTTTTGGATGCCGGGAAAGTTTTCTGCAGCTTCTCATCTTGGCCACTGCACAGGGGTGGGTACTGGCCAGCCCTGCTCTGGCCAGCCCCAGGTGGCAGCCAGGACCTGAGGCTCCCCCCGCCCCCTTGGCTTTGATTCTCACAGCTTTCGAGCTGCTGCAAAGTGAGAATTCTTTCTGTGGGGGAAAAGACGTGGCTGTGGTTTGCTCAGCCCTGCAGGAAGCACAAAACCAAGTGTGAGCCCAAGCAGTGACTCTGTGAGGGTCTTTGATGGTTTTCAGAGCAGGGAAACCCCCCCTGCAGGGGCAGCTGTGAGGGAACCAGTCTGGAAATGCAGCAATTGATCATTTGGTGCCTGACCTAAGCCACTGACAGAGCCCCTGAACTGCTTCAAATCCCACAAGGATCAGCTCAAAAACCTGACCGGGACTCTCCTTGGTCTAAACTGAGCAGGCAGAGCTGAACACACAAAAACTTTTTCTCCTGGGTTAATTCAAAAGCTGTGTTTTATGTCCAATAAGAGGCTGAAGGATCCTGTGTCCCCTGGCAATGGGGGAGGAATGGGTAGCCCTGGAGGAACTGGAAGCACTGGAATGGGGAGCTCTGGGCAGCCCCACATGGGGACTCTTCATTTGTGGCCACCTCTGGGCAGGGTGGGTAGCCATGGGAACTGAGGGGGACAGAGCATATGGGGCAGGGATCTCTAGCTCCCCCAGTGCCCCCAGTGCCTCCAGTGTCACAGCACATTCCCATAGATGTCCCCAATTTTCTTTGGTCGCTCGTGGGTTGCTGGAAGCTCCGCGTAGGTCACCTGGGGATCCTGGAGTGTGGTGGCACGATGGGACACTGCGAGAGACACTGGCTGTGGCATCTGGGCAGGGGGTACACTCATGGGTGACTTGTCCCTCTGTGTGTGTCCCTGCCCGGACTCACCCCCCGTCTGCTTGGTGCTCACGACGTGGGTGTACAGCACCTCCCCCTCCTCTGGGGGTTCGGGGGCTCTGGGGGGGCCCTGAGGGAATAAAGGGGATGAGTGGGAGGGAATCGGAGGTCTTGGGGGTTGGGGTCAAGGGCGGGAGTGTGATTTGAGCCCACACTCACCTTTCCTGGTGCCTCCTGGCAGCTGCAAAGGAAAGAGGGGAGGGGTAACATTCGGGTCCCCAGGACCCTGACCCCTCTTAGGAATCCTCAAACCCCACTGCACTTTCAATTTCTGCCAGGACCCCTGAGAACCCCTGCTGCCCGTCTGAACCCCTGAACCACCCCAGTGCTGTGTGCCCCCAGAATCTCAAGCCTGGCAGAAAGGCTCAACCTCCAAATTCTTCCCAGGACCACTGGAAGAACACCCAAAATACCTGTATGGCCTTCCAACACCCCGACAAAACCTTTAGTACTCTGGGAAAGACTCTGAGCTCTCAGCACTGCTCAAGTCACAGGCTGTGGGTACTGCCTCATCACCCCCATATTTCGGTGGGCCCCCAGCTCCCCAGGGCCCCTTTGTCCCCACTGTCACACACCCATGTTGTTCCACCGGTGCCAGGTCACAGTTCCACCCACGAGCAGGAGCAGAAAGAGGAGGGACCCGCCAAGGCCTGCGGCCACTGCTGGGGCCAGAAGTGACACATCAGGGTTACCTGTCACTGCAGGGCTCCTACAAAGCCAATGACTCCATGTGACCCCACCTGTGCTCCAGTGGTGTCCAGTGGTTCCCTGTGGTGTCACCTCCAGGGCCAGCTCTGGGCTGAGTGCCTGGAACACGCGGTGCCGGTCCTGTCCCAGCTGGTTGGTGGCCACGCACTGGTAGGTGCCCGAATGTCCCACATCAATGTCCCCAAGTCTCCAGGAGGGGACCCTGGGCCACCTCGTGCCCGTTGTGCAGCCAGGTGAAGGTGACAGGGGCTGAGCCCACTTGCACCGAGCAGCGCAGGGTCACGGGGTCACCTGGGCGCACCTGGAGTGCCGGGGGACCGGGGGTGATGGTGGCATTGGCCACGGGCACTGCAGGGACACAGACAGGGCTGGCACCTGGTGAGGCGGGGATGGGGATGCTGTGGGTGGGGTCACCTTCACTCTGGGGGTCCCGCTCACCCAGGACAGTGACGTTCAGGGGGACACTCTCGGCCATGCTGTCCCCATTGCTGGCCCGGCACTGGTAGTGGCCACTGTCATTGTCCCCAACGTGCCACAGCTCCAGGTCAGGTCCTGTGCTTAACGGTGTCCCTGAGCTCCCCCGGTGCCAGGAGAAGGACAGGGGACCTGTCCCCATGGCCACCGTGCAGCTCAGCACCAGGTGGTCCCCATGTGCCACCTGTCCCGCAAGGGGCTGCACGGACAGGGACAGCCCTGAGGGCGGTACCCCTGCGGGGGGACACAGGAGGGGTTGGGGACATGAGAGGAGTGGGGGACACCAGGGAGCAGTGAGGGACTCAGAGAGGTCGAGGATCAGAGAGGGGTGGGGGCAAGTCAGTGAGGTAGAAAGGGGCGTGGCGTGGGGCGGACGCTTGGAAAGGGCTGGGAGGCACCCCAGAGAAGGATGGGACATTCAGGGAGGGGAAACAATGAGAGGGGTGAAGGGAACCACAGAGAAGATTTTGGGCATCCAGACAGGGATGGCGGGGCCATGGACAATGGAGTGTTATCAGAGAGGGAGAGGTGCATCCAGGGAGAACTTTGGGGACCTGGTGGGGGATGCAGGAAGCAGCGAGGGTGATGGAAGGACCCAGGGAGAGAACTTGGAAGGCAGGGCAGCACACAGAGTGTTGAGCAGGGATGGGAGACTCGGGAGGGCTGTGAGGGCTCCCCGTGCCCATCCCCACACTCACTGCGCACCGTGACGCCGAGCCGGGCGCTGCTCTTCCACACGGCCCCGCGCTCAGAGCGCACCTCGCAGCTGTAATTCCCCGAGTGGGAGACCCCCACGGCGGGCACCAGGAGCTGCGGGGACCCCTGCGGGTCCCCTCACCAACTTCCCATCCCGGTAGAAGCGGTACAGGAGGAAGGCTGGGGGCCGCAGGGGGCTGGGGGTGCTGAGGCAGCTGAGATTGAGGGGGGACCGCTCGGGGAGCTCGGGGGAGCCTTTCAGCAGCAAGACAGGCTTGAGCTCTGGGAAGGAGATAGGGGTGGCGACTGAAACTCCGAGTCTACGGAGAAGTGGCTTTGGGGGTGTCAGGATATTGGGGTTCCAGCCTTTGGGGTACTCACCTGCACTGTCACTGTCACTGGTGTTGAGAATTTTGCTCCTGTTAGCACCAAGCCCCCGCAGCTGTAGCTGCCGCTGTTGTGCAGCTGCAGAGGGGACAGGGACATCTGGGTGCCCCCGAGAGACCCCCTGAGCTCCTTCTCTACCTTGTAAAATAGCACTCTGGTGAGAGGGCTGTCCAGCCAGCCCTGGCAGCGCAGTGTCACTGAGTCCCCCTCCAACAGCGCCCCTGCTGGCACCTGCAGCACAGGCCAGTCTGTGGGACAGGAGGGTCCCGTCAAGCTGAGGAGCCCGAGACAGGTCCAAAGTGGGTGCCCATGGCACCAGGGACATCTGGGTGCAGTGTTCACTGGGCAGGAGAGTCCCAGGGACACGAGGAGCAGTCCTATGGCACAGCTGTCGCTGTGAGCAGGGGACAGGCTCTTGGCAAACGAGGGATGTGGGTCCATTCACAGAGTGGAGGTCACTCAGCCCTATCAGGGAGCCACCCTAAGCATTTCAGATCCCCCCTCACCATTTGACACCAACACGATGGGACTGATCCCACTACCGGGTCTCTGACACTGGTAGGTGCCACTCTTGGTGACAATGAAGCTGTCGGGTCCCTCCTCCCCCCAGCGCCGTCTGTCCTTGTACCAGGTGATGGCACCGGTGGTCCCCGAGCCCTGGCAGGTCAGTGTCACCCGGTCCCACAGCACCGCCGGCGTCCAGGGGGGCTCCACCAGGAGCTGGGTGCTCTGGGCACCTGCGGGTGACAGGGGACACCAGCCTGCCAGGGCCACCACGGGGCTGGGGACAGCAGGACAGGGACATGGCATCCCCCGAGGACTCACCAGCAAGGCCGAGGGTCTGGGCTGGAAGGGAGAAGGGACAGGGCTGGGTGGGGGTGGCCCTGTGGGGACAGCAGCACCTGGGGGACCTGGTGTGGTGTCTATCCCCAAACTGTCCCCACGGGAACACTGATGTAGTATGGAGGTTTTGAGGACAGGGACACCTCAGTCACCCTGGGCTGAGGCAGGACATGGGGACACTGTGGACACCTCATGCATGCACAGGTCACCTCCCCCAGCCCTACAGCACCTGTCCCCACAGCCACATTTCCATTGCCCTGTGCCCGTGATCCCATTCCCATGGCACCTGTCCACATATCCCATCTGCATGTGACGTGGCCCTTTGTCACGGTCCGCCTAGTTAGAGCGGGGGTCGTGAAGGTTCTTTTAAGAGTCTCAGGGTGCAAAAGACACACAAAGGGACAAAATCAGTTGCTCTTGCAACAAATGCACTTTATTTTGTGCCAACCAAATGCGATAGTGGGACAAAGAGAAAGAGAGAGAGACAGAAAGAGGGAGAGAGAAAAGGGGGTTGGGATTATAGCTACCAAGACGGGCTGACGATCCTCGTGGAACCAGCCAATAGATGTCCGTTGCCGTCTGGGGGGATCCCAAGGGAGTCCTTTTTCGGGGATGTTTTTATAGTCCTTTCCAAAGCGAGTGGCTTCTGGCCAAAAGGTGGGAAGGTTGTGGACCATTGTTCGTGGCCAAAGCGAGTGGCCTTTAGCCAGATGGTGGGAAGGCTTGTGGACCATTGTTCGTGGCCAAAGCGAGTGGCCTTTAGCCAGAAGGTGGGAGAGCTTGTGGACCATTGTATGTGGAGATCGTTGCTCCAAGAAACAGGTGGAAACAGGTCGCTACAGCAAGCAGCCTGCTCGAGAGCAGCGCACTACGGCAAGCTCCAGGCACACCAACAGTCCTTGTGACCAGTCCATTGTTCTCACACCTGCGGGAGCCTTGTTGGGTAAACCAGTCTCATGAGAGACCAGTCCTGGTCCAATGAGCACCACCTGGAACAATCACTTGGCGTTTCTCCCATCCCTGGCCAGCGCCTTTCAGCTGCAGTTTGAGGGGTCTTCTTAGACTTCGGGCGGAGGTCGTTGGGCAGAACAAACAAGAGGCTATAGATGGACTCTTACACCCTTGTCCTTCTCCCTGCATCGCTGTCTCCCTGTCCTTGTCCCCACAGCTGTCCCAGCCCCAAGGCTCCTTTTGCCACATCCTTGTCCTCACATCTCGATCCCTCTGTTCCCATCCCCACATCCCAGTTCCCGTGTTCCTTTCCCCCTGTTCCTGTCCCCACGACCACCCCACATCTCTGGTCACACTGGGCTCCATATCCATGCCTTGGCTCTGCTGGCCTTGGGGACCTCAGACGACCCCACAGCCCCCTGTGCCCCCTCCCCACCGCTCTCTGCCTCACCAGGGCCCATCCCCAGAGCATCAGGCCCATGCCCAGGGCACTCACCCCACAGGAGCAGCGCCACCTTCCCGGCCATCCCGGTGTCCCCGGCCATGGGCACTGGCTGTCACTCGCTGCTGTCGCCACCTGTCCCCTGGCTGGCGGCTCTTCGGGTGAAGGGACAGGAAGCGAGGTCACATCTCATCCTCATGTGTAGGTGGCCCTTGGTGGGGACAGGGTGACTACAAGCTGGGGACAGGCTGTGGGCAGGGTGGGGACAGGCTGGGGACGAGGTTGGGTGGCACAGGTTTAGACATGGAGTCCCCATTAGTGGGGGGCTCAGAGGGGTGGGGAGCCAGGGATGGATGTCCACGGGAATGGGTGTGTGGGGGAGGGGGAGTGAGCAAGGCTGGAGGGTCTCAGGGATGGGAGTCATGGATGGGGGTCCAGGGGATGAGGGTGCTGGAGGAATGGAAGGTCCTGTGGAACTGGTGGGTCCTGGGAGAGTCAAGGTCCTGGGCTTCGAGGCACTATAGTGGACAGAATTTGAGGGAGAGGGTTTCTTGGGAAGGGGTGTCCTGGGCCATGGAGATGCTGGGGAATGACAGTCCTGGCATGAGGACCCCCAGAGTGGGGGGACATAAGGTTCCATGGTTTGGTTTCAGGTGGAGTGTGAGTACCAGGGGTGGGCAGTGGCTGGGCAGGCCCGTGGGTCACAGCTTCTTCCCTGGGTCCCTCAGATTTTGGGCTGACCCAGCACAGCCCACGCAACCTGGTGGTGCCCTGAGGGTCACTGCAGGCAGATTCTGAGGGGCTCTGGGTCTATGTCCCCCACAGTGGGGGGATACCCGGGCTGGATGAAAGACAGGATCCCACCTCTCCCCAACCAGGTGTCACCTCCAACACAGGGAGACTCCTGAACAGGGACAGGATCCCCTTAATGTACCCCCAGGAGAGGACCTGCCCCCCCAAGTGACTTTCAACACAAATGGCCTCTTCCTTGTGCTGCAGGTGAGAAACTGTTGGGGGAGCACAGCCGGACAACCCCATCCCCCACAGCCTCCCCAGTCCTCTTTGCAGACCCCTCATCCCCGCTTCCCCCACCCAGGGTTTCCACCAACCTGCTCAGGTGCCCTC
>JAPFBE010000120.1:0-85787 GCA_034336665.1 Luscinia megarhynchos | reverse complement strand
AAGCTGGGCAAAGAGTTCCTGAGACAAGAAATAATAAACAATCTTGAAGCCTTTAAAAACTGTCTCCTGCAATCTCTTATTGGCGGCTTGGGGAAAAACCAGGATTTACACCACTGCATGTCCTCCTGAGGTGATCTAGGGTCTAAGAAGACACCTCGGGCAGTGACATTAAATCAAAAATTGAAATTGAAAATTTATTAACATTGATTCAAATTGTTTATTTATCTTTTAGTAACCAGAAATTAAAATTTTTAAATTGATTATTTATTTTGTTTTCTCTTTCCTTTTTCCTTTCCCTTATCTTTTTCCTACTTTCCTATTCTGTCCAACTTCCTGTCTCTGTTTTCCAGGAAATGCTATCAACTCGGATGAGTCCTGAATACTTCACAATGACACCACAAAGGAAGTGCTCCTGCCGATGATCGTGAGGCATGGGGTAGTGTAAGAGTCAGTCTGAAGCTTTCTCTGATCTGCCTCACGACCATCATCAGAGACTGGGACCTGAGATTGCACCACTTGCCCTGAACCGGAGCTCTGGCCTGGCCCAGGTGGATGCTTGTGGGCCAAGGACTGTTTGTGGCTGTGCCTGGTGCTTGTCATGGTACGCTGCAGGGTGCTGGTTATCGCACCCTGTCCCTGCACCTGCGTCATGGAGCTACTATCTCCACATAAAATAGTCCATAAATCTCCCCACCTTTTGGCCAGAAGCCACTCGCTTTGGAAAAGGAAAAAAGTGACTTTCTTAGAGAAGGCTTTGGAGATCTCTCTCTCCCCAACAGATTGAAGACGCATCTCGTCGGATGGCCATGAGGATGTGTCCCGTCTGTTGGTAGCTATATCCCATCCTTTCTCTCTCTCTCCCCTTTTACTTCATCTTTCTCTCTCTCTCCCTCAATCACAAAACTTAATTGCTAGCAGGCAATAAACTGCATTACTGCTTTCTGCTAAACAAACCTGAGTCGCTTGCCTTTTGTCTTTTGCACCCTGGGGTCAAACGAACCATCACGACTCCTGCTTGGGTTGAGCGGATCGTGACAGGACTGAAACCAAGTTATCTGTTCTGTTTTGTTGGTAATTTTAACAACTGCTGTTGTTTCTGCTTGTACGGTTAGATATATTAGTAAAAGAGCTCTTTCTGGGGTTATTTCAATAATGGTACTTACTGTGAGGTAATGAATGCAAGGGAAATTTTCTCCCAACACATCACCCAGTTTTTTGAGGCTACCCCACCAGTTTTCAAGGATTTCAGATCTGCGTTAATCGCTAATATTATTATACAGTGGCTGGCGTTGTTGATATGCCTGCTCTACTTAGCATTCAAAAACAAGGGAATATTGGCTTGGATAACAACCCTGATACCTACCCCAGGAAATAGAGGTGCTGCCCCAGAGTCTGCCCCTGCCCCAGGGATTGGGGATGTTGCCCCAGAGCTTGACCCTGCCCCAGGGACTAGGGATGTTGCCCCAGAACATGACCCTGCCCAAGGGACTAGGTATGCTGCCCCAGAGCCTAACCCTGCCCCAGGGGCTAGTGATGCTGCCCCAAAGCCTGATGCTGCCCCACAGCCCACCACAGAGATGAACCACCCAGAGTGGGTGGGGGCTCTAGTGAAGGATATAGGCCAGATGTTGAAGGAGCAAACACAGATATTGAAGGAGCACAGCCAGATGTTCAAGGAACACAGCTAGATGTTGAAGGAGCACTTTTCTCCAGCTGGTGAAAAACCCTCACTCTGCCCTAAAAAGGGAGAGTCAGATGGTGCTGGAGTGGAACCCTTAGATGTTATATCTGTCCAGGTTCCAGCTGGATCACAGGGGCAGCCACAGCCAGCAGCAGTTGTTCATGTGGAAACTAAAAATCTAAGATTAAAACGAGACACCTAGATAATGGGGATCAGCAAGGAGGGTCCTTACAACCAGCAAGGGAGCCAGAGGTTGAGATAGTCACCGAGTCCCTCTCATATGATAGTCTCCGTAACCTGTGTAAAGACATTGCACGGCGAGGCCGTGAGCCTTTTACAACTTGGTTACTGCGGGTCTGGGACCTTACGGGAACAGGTGCTCAAGTGGATGGAACTGAGGCCAGGAATTTGGGATCCTTGGCCCAGGACTCAGGTGTGGACCAGATATTTGTAAGGGAGCAAGGCCTCCTTTCCCTCTGGGACCAGCTTTTAATGAGTGTGAGAGAGATGTTTCTCCACAAAGAGAGAATACAGGAGCACCATCTTAGAATGGAAGACCCTTGAGGAAGGGATCCAGCAGCTGAGAGAAGTGGCAGTATTAAAGGTACTCTTTGGGAGGGATGGACAGCATGACAATGAACCTGACAAGGTCAGGTGCACAGGGCAGATGCTGTGAAATTTGGCAACCCTGGGTCCATCTCAATATACCACCTTCATTGCCATGATCAATGCTGATAACCACCAAAAGACAGTGGGTTCTGTTGAAAACAAACTCAAAAATTTTGAGAGTATAATAAATGGTCCAGTGCAGGCCAATGTCTCTGCCATGGCCAAGGACCTTCAAAAAGTCCAAAATAAAATAAAAAATATAAGGGAAAAGATGAGAGGGAAATAAGAGAAAAGATAAGGGAGGAAATAAGGAAAATCTGTGCAGCTCCAGTTGAAGTCACAGGCCCCAAATCTAAAACCCAGCGCCCCCCCAGCTAGGGAGAGAGGGTACACCCTACGAGCTGACCTGTAGTTCCTCCTGCAAGACCATGAAAAAGACATGAAAAAATGTGATAAGAAACCCACTTCTGTCCTGGCCGCACAGGTGCAACAAGTCAAGGAGGGAAATGCTAACCGAAGAAACCGCACTAAAATAAAAGTAGCCTCAACCTCCCATGGTAAAGGTGCAAAGTATTACAAAGGGAAGATGATCTGTCAGATCCCCTGAAAGAAACCTCCACTATGTATGCCCCCCCAAAAAAAAATAACCAGGGCTAAAAGGGCCCTGCCTCTAGCCAGGGAAAGGCATGGAATGACAGAAAGTATTGGATAGTGTACATGCCGATGGCCTGGCACATCAAAGTCACAGAAACATAAAGTGCTAGTTAATACTGGTTCACAATGCACCCTAATACCACCAAAACATGTGGAAAAAGTACCTGTTTCCATTGTTGGGGTGATGGGGGGATCACAAGAATCCCACTTTGCTGGAAGCTGAAATTAGCCTGACAGGGAAGGGGTGGCAAAAACATTCAATTGTAACTGGCCCAGTTACATGGCACCGCGCATTCTAGGCATAGACTTCCTCAGGAACAGCTACTACAAAGACCCAAAGGGGTTCAGGTGGGCTTTTGGAATAGCTCCTGTAGAGGCAGAGGGCATTAAGTAGTTGAACACCTTGCCTGGACTGTCAGAAAACCCATCTGCAGTGGGACTCCTGAAAGGGACAGAGCAACAGGTACCAATTGGCATCTCAACAGTGCACTGCTGGCAGTACTGGACAAATCGAGATGCTGTGATCCCCATCCACAAGATGATCTGAGAGCTGGAGAGCCAAGGGGTGGTCAGCAAAACCCACTCACGCTTCAACAACCCCATCCGGCCTGTGCGCAAATCTGATGGAGAATGGAGATTGACTGTGGACTATTGTGCATTGAATGAAGTGATTCCACCACTGAGCGCTGCCGTGCTGGACATGCTGGAACTCCAGTATGAGCTGGAGTCCAAGGCAACAAGGTGGTATGCTACCGCTGACATTGCCAATGCATTTTTCTCCATTCCTCTGACAGCAGAGTGCAGGCCTCAGTTTGCTTTTACATGGAGGGGCATGAAGTACACCTGGAACCGACTGGCTCAGGGGTGGAAGCACAGCCCCACCATCTGCCACGGACTGACCCAGGCTGCACTGGAAAAGGGCGAAATTCCTGAACATCTACAGTACATTGATGGTACCCTTGTGTGGGGGAACACAGCAATGAAGGTATTTGAGAAAGGACAGAAGATCATACAGATTTTGCTGGGAGCCGGCTTCACCATGAAGTAAAGCAAAGCCAAAGGTCCTGTTCGAGAGATCCAGTTCCTGGGAGTGAAGTGGCAAGACGGACGGTGTCAGATTCCCACTGAGGTCATCAAATAAGATCACTGCAATGTCTCCACCAACAAGCAAGAAGGAAAAACAAGCTTTCCTAGGTGCCATAGGCTTTCGGACAATGCACATCCCTGAGTATAGCAAGATTGTGAGCCCTCTCTACCTGGTCACCCTCAAGAAGAACGATTTCCACTGGGACCCTGAACAACAGCAAGCCTTTGCCCAGGAGATTGCTCATGCGGTAACCCTTGGCCCAGTCAGGACGGGACCAGACGTAAAGAATGTGCTCTATTCTGCAGCCGGGAACCATGGTCTGTCCTGGAGCCTTTGGCAGAAGGTGCCTGGTGAGACTCGAAGCTGACCCCTGAGATTAGGGAGCCAAAGATACAGAGGGTCCAAAGCCAACTGCACTCCAACAAAGAAGAAGATCTTGGCTGCCTATGAAGGAGTTCAAACTGCCTCACAGGTGATTGGCATGGAAGCACAACTCCTCTTGGCACACAGACTGCCAGTGCTGAGGTGGATGTTCAAAGCAAAGGTTCTCTCTCCCCACCATGCCACCGATGCCACATGGAGCAAGTGGATTGCCCTCATCACACAGCACGCCCATATTGGCAACCCAAATTGCTTTGGGATTTTGGAAATAATTACAAACTGGCCAGAAAATGAAAATTCTGGTCTCACTGACAAAGAGGAGCAGGAAGAAGTGGCACAGGCTGAAGAAGCCCCACCAGATAACCAACTGCCAGCAAACGAAACACGCAACTCTCTTTTCAATGACGTTTCCTGTCACATTGTGGGGATGAACCAGAAGAAATAAGCAGCCGTATGGAGCCCCACATAACAGGTTGCACAAGCTACCAAAGGAGAAGGTGGATCAAGTCAACTTGCTGAACTCAAAGCTGTTCAGCTGGCCTTGGACATTGTTGAAAGAGAGAAGTGGCCAAAGCTCTACCTTTATACCAATTCATGGATGGTAGCCAATGCTCTGTGGGGGTGGCTGGAATGGTGAAAAAAGGCTAACTGGCAACGTAGAGGAAAACCAATCTAGGCTGCTGATGAGTAGAAAGACATTGCCACTCAGGTAGAGAAGCTACCTGTGAAAGTCCGTCATGTGGATGGCCATGTTCTCAAGAGTCAGGCTAATGAAGAACACTGACACAACGAGCAGGTAGATCAGGCTGCAAAGACAGAATTGTCAATAATGCACTTAAATTGGCAACACAAGGAAGAATTGTTCCTGGCTCGATTGACCCATGATGTCTCAGGTCATCAGGGAGAGACGCCACCTATAATTGGGTACCAGACAGAAGGGTGGATCTAACAATGGACAGCATCTCTCAGGTTATCCATGACTGTAAGACATGTGCTGCCATCAAGCAAGCCAAGCAGGTGAAGCCACTCTGATATAGGGGGGCAATGGTCTAAATAAAAGATCGACTACATCACACTGCCTCAAACCTGCCAAGGCAACCACTATGTGCTGACCATGGTGGAAGCCATCACCGGATGGTTGGAGACCTACCCTCTGCCCCACGCCACTGCTTGAAACATCATCCCGGGTCTTGTAAAGCAAGTGCTGTGGAGACATGGCACCCCTGAGAGAACTGAGTCAGACAATGGAACTCATTTCAAGAATAGCCTTATAAGCACCTGAGCAAGACAGTACGGCATTGAGTGGGTGTACCATATTACTCACAATGCACCAATGGCTGGGAAAGTTGCCCAGTGCAATGGCCTGCTCAAAACCACCTTGAAGGCAGTGGGTGGGGGGACTTTCAAGAACTGGGAAATTAATTTACCGAAGGCCACATGGTTAGTGAACACCTGAGGCTCCACTAACCAAGCAATCTGTGCCCTTGGGAACACCAGATGGAGAAAACTTTCCAGTGGTACACCTGAGAGGTATGCTAGGAAAAACTGTTTGGGTGAACTCTGCCTCCAGCAAAGGCAATCCCATCCGTGGGAGGAGGAAGGCCGCTGCTGTTACGCCACCCCTGCCATCCCAACTCGAGCAGCTGCCTCTTCTGTTGTTGGATCCCTGCACTGCTGCCTTCTCACTTCAGACTGCTAACTCCAGGCGTCCTGTTGGAGCACCGGGACCGATGCTGTGCACAAAGTCTCTCCTCCATCTCCTTCCCACCTGGGACACTGCTGCCATCACCCCCAGCGCCCCTGCAGCTGCGCAGGACCTGTCCCTGTCCACCATCGGAATCTGCAGCACAGGGAAGGGTGCCTGTGGCTGAGAAGGACTGGAACTGGGTAACTGTGCTGTTTGTTCTTAATTTCATACTTATTGTTGTTTTGCTTAACTTGTTAGATATATTAGTGAAGAACTGTTATTCCTATCCCCATATCTTCAACTTAAGCCATAAAATTTCAAAATTATATTGAGTCAGGGGGAGGGGTTTATGACTTCCATTTAAGGGAAGGCCCTGCTCTTCCCTAGAACTTCAATCTTATTTTTTCAACCTGGAGAACGAGAAGCTGGGGGCTCTGAACACTGGCAAGTGACAAGAAACACCAGCCTGCCAGGGCCACTATGGGGACAGCAGGGCAGGGACATGGCATCCCCCGAGGACTCACCAGCGAGGCCGAGGGTCTGGACTGGAAGGGAGAAGGGACAGGGATGGGTGGGGGTGGCCCTGCAGGGACAGCAGCACCTGGAGGACCTGGTGTGGTGTCTGTCCCCAAACTGTCCCCACAGGAACACTGGTGTAGCACGGAGGATTTGAGGACAGGGACACCTCGGTCACCCTGGGCTGAGGCAGGATATGGGGACACTGTGGACATCCCATGCATGCACAGGTCACCTCCCCCAGCCCTACACCACCTGTCCCCATGGGCACATCCCCATGGCCCTGTGCCCGTGTGCCCATTCTCATGGCACCTGTCCCCATATCCCATCTGCATGGGACGTGGTCCTTGTCCCTGTCCCTGCATCCCTGTCTCCCTGTCCCTGTCTGTAACTGTTCCCGGGGGGAATTATTCCACCCCAGTCCACTGCAGGAGTTCCAATAAATATAGGAATGCCTGTAGCAGACTTCAGTTACACGCTAGCGGAGACGAAGGCTTGAGACCCCGGTTCCAGTCATTTTCAGAAGCATTTATTGTCTGAAGGGAAACTGGTCACAGGAATCCAACTTCGGGAAGGTTACAGAATTCTTATACAGGTTTCTAGGGGATTCGAAATCTAACCAATAAAAGCTTATACATTACAAACTAACCAATTACCTCAAAATCCTAGGTGAGAAAGTAAGCCAATTACAATCTTACTTTAATAACCAATAAAAAGAGTTTAGATTCCTGAAAGTGATGCTTGCAATGAGGAATTCGAGTTATCTCCTTAAGAGATAAGATGCCAGGGGCCTCGTTTGGGGGAAGCACCATCCAATACACCTGTCTGAATAGCTCCCCCAGCCCCAAGGCTCCTTTTGCTACATCCTTGTCCCCACATCTCAATCCCCCTGTTCCCATCCTCACATCCCAGTTCCCCTGTTGCTCTGCCCCTGTTCCTGTCCCCATGGCCACACCACGACTCTGGTCACACTGGGCTCCATGTCCATGCCCTGGCTCTGCTGGCCTTGGGGATATCAGGGGACCCCGCAGCCCCCCTGTTCCCTCTCCCCACCGCTCTCTGCCTCACCAGGGCCCATCCCCAGGGCATCAGGCCCGTGCCCGGGGCGCTCACCCCACAGAAGCAGCGCCACCTTCCCGGCCATCCCAGTGTCCCTGGCAATGGGCACTGGCTGTCACTCGCTGCTGTGGCTACCTGTCCCTTGGCTGGCAGCTCTTCGGATGAAGGGACAGGAAATGAGGTCACGTCTCATCCTCATGTGTAGGTGGCCGTTGGTGGGGGCAGAGTGGCCACAAGCTGCAGACAGGCTTTGGGCAGGGTGGGGGCAGGCTGGGGACAAGGCTGGGTGGTGCAAGGTGGGACATGGCCTTTCCAGGAGTGGAGGGTTCAGAGGGTGTGGGGAGTCAAGGATGGGTGTCTGGGGAATGTGATTTTCCAGGGAATGGGGACTCAGGGCAATGGGAATCCTGAGGAAAGGGAGTCACCAGGGATGGGGGTGCAATATGAATTGGGGTTCTCAAGCTGGAGGGATTCAGAGATGGGAGTCCCAGGGACTTGAGGTTATGGGTGAGGGTAAGGGATGAAGGTCCTGGGGGAATGGAGGTGCCTGGGGGAAGTGGAGTGTCCTGTGGGAATGAAGGTTGTGGGGGAATGGGGATTGTAGGTGCTGGAATTTGGGGGAGAGGGTTTCTTGGAAATGAGGGTCTTGGGCCGTGGAGATCCTGGGGAATGGTAGTCCTGGTGAAACACTAATCTTAGAAAATCAGGATTTTAGTTACCTTGCTGAACACAGAAGTCAGAAGGTAGTACTTATCTGAAACTTAAATAATTAATTGTCTGTCATTTCATGTTTGCTCAGCTGTACTTACAATGGAAAAAGAAGAAACTAGTGAGCAGATCCAAAGGAACATAGACAATGCAACCAGAAACCCATTCTTTAGAAAATTGGACTATCCCCAGAAATCATTTGTATTCTCAGTGATAGAAAAGGTCAAAACTTTAGGGTGAGGAAGGCTCATCTTACTTCCTCCTTTTAAGACTCCTCCCCACAAAAACGACTCCCAGACTTAATTTAAGAAGTCAATCACGCATGCTTAATAGCTATTCAAGCCAATTATCATAGGAAGTGGGGGATGGGAGGGGCTGTTATTATGAATATGTATTTGTTTGAATCCTTTGCTAATAAATAGACTTTGTGATCACCTGTGATTTTGCAGTGCGTATTAGAGGATTACCTCATGCTGCTGCCCAGCGCTGAATAAACATACACTTTCTAATTTTAAATTGTTAGAGAGTGTTTTGTCCGTCACCGCTGAGTATCGGAATTAGACCAATACTCATATTTTGGTAATTCACTGGGATGGAGGTGGCAGGGAAAGGGAACATAAGGAATGGGGGTCTCATGATTGGATTCCCAGGGGAATCGGGGTGCCAGGGATGGGCAGTGGCTGGGCAGGTCCATGGGTCACAGCTACTTCCCTGGGTGCCTCAGATTTTGGGGTGACCCAGCACCCAGAGCTGCCCCCTTGGGGAGCTAATAACCTGGGCAGAAACCAGGGAGCCCTGGATATCTCTGCTTCTGTGGCCTCCCCAGCCCTTCACTTTTTCTTCCTCTTTATTTCTCTGTTTTCCTTATTTTCCTCAATTCTGTGCCATGCCCCCAACACCCCTCATTTTGGATTAAAAGTCCTGGGGACCACCTGGGCACGGAATGGGTTGGGGGGACCCCAGAGAGGGAGAAAAGGAGGGGTCTGCAGGGACGAGTGGGGAGGCTGTGGGGGATGAGACTGTCTGGCTGTGACCCCCAACACTTTCACTTTCTCTCCTGCAGCAGAAGGAAGAGGCTGTTTGTGCTGAGAGTCACACGGGGTGGGTTCTGTCCTGGGGGGCACATCCAGGGGGTCCTGCCTGAGGGGATCCTGTTCTGGGGGTGACACGTTCTGGGTGAGATTTTGTCCCAGTGGTGACACATCCCAGCGGGGGAGATCCTGTCCTGGGGGATGGTGGTTCTGGGCAGGGTCCCTGGACACATTCCCTGAGCAAGTCCCTGTCCAGGGTAGGGCACATCCTGGAGACCCCTGTCCTGGGCAGGGGGCCCTGCCAACCCCCTCTGTCCTCAGTGGAGCACTGTGACCTCTGTGACCTCTGGGGTGCCCCAACTCGGGGTGTGACCCACCCACTCTACACCCCCTCATTGGCTGCCCCCACCCATCTGGGAGCCCTCAATCCCCATTTGGGAACCCTCACAGGTGCAGCACCTCGGCCCCATTGCACAGCCCACCAAGATCATTCTGTGGGTGAAAAAGCCCAGCAGGGCTGACTGGGGGGAACAGACATGAGCTGGTTTCATTCAGGGCACAAACACAGCAAAAACACCCAAACCCCACCCCCACACCCCAAACCCCTGCACGGTCTCAGTGCTGGCAACCAGGAGATGGATGAGACTCTCCCCATGAAACACTTGTGAAGCTCTTGGGGGGCTCCCCCCTCCCCCTCCTGCTCCCCACAATCCCCCCACGGGGTTTCTGTCCTGAGGGGTTGGGACATTTTGGGTTTTTTGAATTTGGAGAGAAATCCTGTTCCAGATTTCTCCAATCTCACTCCTCCCCTGCAGGATCTGAGCCAGCAAGAGCAGATGGGGAATGGAGCCCCAGGCTGGAAGGAGCTCCCAGACTCCTGCTCCTTGAAGCCAGTGCCCATCCAAGTGTGGGGCCCAGCCGTGGCCCAGCCCCCATGCACAGGGATGGGCATTGGCCAGCCCCGCTCTGGCCAGCCCCAGGTGGCAGCCAGGACCTGAGGCTCCCCCCACCCCCTTGGCTTTGATTCTCGCAGTTTTCAAGCAGCTGCAAAGGTGAGAATGCTTTCTGTGGGGGAAAAGGCCTGGCTGTGGTTTGCTCAGCTCTGCAAGAAGCACAAAATCCAGTGTGAGCCCAAGCAGTGGCTCTGTGAGGGCCTTTGATGGTTTTCAGAGCAGGGCTGGCTGGAAACCCCCATGCAGGTGCAGCTGTGAGGGAACCAGTTAGGAAATGCAGCAACTGATCATTTGGTGCCTGTCCACAAGGGACTGAGAGAGCCCCAGAACTGCTGCAAATCCCACAAGGATCTGCTCAACAACTTGACCGAGACATTCCTCCTTGAACAAAACCTGCAGCCCTCTGGAACCTCCTGGAAAGAATGTTTGCTTTCTGGATGTGGACACCAGCAGAGAGGGAAAAGTGTGGGAATATGGAGCAGGGGCTCCACGCATGGCTCTGGGGCACAGGGCTGTACCAGCAGGAGCAGGAAGTGCCCAGGCAGGGGAATTCAGGGCAGGGTGCAGTGCATTTACTGGGAATCAGACCCTGAGGGAAACACGGGCATTTCCACAGATTGCTGTGGAAGCAAATGTACCTGGGATTTCCCACCATCATGGTAAGGTCATCATATTTCTCCCCTTAATTTTGGGCACCCCAGAGGTGCCAGAGCCCCACAAGGGACAGGAGGAATGCTCAGGGCCCCTCAGGATACAGGTGCCCAGGATGTGCCACCTCTGGGACAGGAATCCCCAAGGACATGGCACTCACAGAACGAGGAGCCCCTTGGGACAAAACCCCAGGATAAACCCAGACACCAAGAGCCCAGGGGAGCTCTTTTTCCTCAGAGCAGGACCCCTCTGGATGTTCCCTCCAGGACAGAATCCACATCCTGGCCTCAGCATAAACAGTCTCTTCCTTCTGCTGCAGGAAATAGAAAGCAAAAATCTTGGTGGAGCACAGCCAGAGAGCCCCATCACTCACAGCCCCCCAAACACTGCCTGCACCCCCCAGACCTGTTTTCACCATCCTGGGATCCCTCAGCTGTTACCTGCTCAGGTGTTGCCTGGGATGTGTGAGCCAGGAAATGAGGGGAGGGGAAAAAGCCCAGGGGTGTGTTCAGCAGAGAGACAGAACCTGCCAGGACAAGCCTGGGGTGCCCCCATGGTCATGAGCACTCAGTGGGGGCTTTGCTGGGCTCTGAGTCAGCCTAAAATGTGAGACACCCCATGAAGAAGCTGTGACCTCTGTGCCACTCAGCCACTGCCCATCCCTGCGACCCCCTGGGAACCAAACCATGGCACCCCATTGCCATGGGAATCCAACCATGACACCCCTATTTCCTTGGTCTCTCCTCCCTGGGCACCCCCACCCCAGCTTTCTTATTGCCCAGCACCATCATTGCCTTGATCCCATCCCATGAGCAGCTTCTTCCCCCAGAACCCCCCATCATGAGGGCCCATTTTTCCCCCTGCGCCCCCAGCCCTGGGACCCATATGTCCTGGATACCCATCCTTGGCTCTTTACAACACCTCAGCCTCCGAATTCCGGCAACATCCTGTCCCCACCATGTCCCACCATCACCCTCAGGGCCAAAAAGGTCCCCACCCTGCCCCCATCCTGTCCACACCCTGCCCCCACCAAGGGCCACCTACACATGAGAACGAGACGTGACCTCGCTTCCTGTCCCTTCATCCGAAGAGCGGCCAGCCAGGGGACAGGTGGCCACAGCAGCGAGTGACAGCCAGTGCCCATGGCTGACGACACCGGGATGGCCGGGAAGGTGGCGCTGCTCCTGTGGGGTGAGTGCCCCGGGCACAGGCATGACACCCTGGGGATGGGCCCTGGTGAGGCAGAGAGCGGTGGGGAGAGGGAACAGGGGGGCTGCGGGGTCCCCTGATGTCCCCAAGGCCAGCAGAGCCAGGGCATGGACATGGAGCCCAGTGTGACCAGAGTTGTGGGGTGGCCGTGGAGACAGAAACAGGGGGACAGGAACAGGGGAACTGGGATGTGGGGAAGGGAACAGGGGGATTGAGACGGGATGTGGCAAAAGGAACCTTAGGGCTGGGGCAGCTGTGGGGACAGGGACAGGGAGACAGGGATGCAGGGACAGGGACAAGGACCACGTCCCATGCAGATGGGGCATGGGGACAGCTGCCATGGGAATGGGATCAAGGGCACAGGTCCATGGGGATGTGGCCATGGGGACAGGTGCTGTAGGGCTGGGGGAGGTGACCTGTGCATGCATTGGGTGTCCACAGTGTCCCCATGTCCTGCCTCAGCTCAGAGTAATCGAGGTGTCCCTGTCCTCAAGACCTCCCTACTATACCAGTGTTCCCATGGGGACAGTTTGGGGACAGACACCACACCAGGTTCCCCAGGTGCTGCTGACCCTGCAGTGCCACCTCCACCCAGCCCTCTCCCTTCTCCCTTCCAGCCCAGACCCTCGGCCTCGCTGGTGAGTCCTCGGGGGATGCCATGTCCCTGCCCCGCTGTCCCCAGCCCCGTGGTGGCCCTGGCAGGCTGGTGTCCCCTGTCACCCGCAGGTGCCCCGAGCACCCAGTCCTGGTGAAGCCCCCCTGGACGCCAGCGGTGCTGTGGGACAGGGTGACACTGACCTGCCAGGGCTCGAGGACCGCCGGTGCCACCACCTGGTACAAGGACGGGCGGCGCTGGAAGGAGGAGGGACGCGACACTTTCACTATCACCGAGAGTGGCACCTACACGTGTGAGAGACCGGGCAGTGGGATCAGCCCGCCCGTGATGGTGTCAAATGGTGAGGGGGGATCTGAAATGCTGTGGGGAGCGTCCTGATAGGTGTGGGTGGGCTCCACTCCGTGAATGGACGCACAATCCTCGTGCGCCGAGAACCTGTCCCGTGCACACAGGGACAGCTGTGCCATGGGACTGCTCCTGCTTTTTCTGGGACTCTCCTGCCCAGTGAACACTTCACCCAGATGTCCCCGGTGCCATGGGCACCCACTTTGGACCTGTCTGGGGCTCCTCAGTGTGACGGGACTCTCCTGTCCCACAGACTGGCTGGTGCTGCAGGTGCCAGCACAGGCGCTGCTGGAGGGGGACTCGGTGACATTGCGCTGCCGGGGCTGGCAGGACAGCCCTGTCACCAGGGTGCAATTTTACAAGGACGAGAAGGGGCTCGAGCGGACCGTCAGGGGCACCGAACTGTCCCTGTCCCTGCTGCAGCTGCACAACAGCGGCCGCTACCGCTGCAGGGGCTTGGTGCGAACAGGAGGGAAAGTTTCAGCACCGGTGACAGTGACAGTGCACGGTGAGCACCCCCATGGCTGGAACCCCAAGATCCTGACACTCCCAAAGCCACTTCTCCGTGGACTCAGAGTTTCAGTCGACACCCCTATCTCCTTCCCAGAGCTCAAGCCTGTCTTGCTGCTGAAAGGTTCCCCCGAGCTCCCCGAGCTGTCCCCCCTCAATCTCAGCTGCCTCAGCACATCCAGCCCCCTGCGGCCCCCAGCCCCCCTCCTGTACCGCTTCTACCGGGATGGGAAGTTGGTGAGGGGACCCGCAGGGGTGCCCGCAGCTCCTGGTGCCCGCCGTGGGGGTCTCCCACTCAGGGAATTACAGCTGCGAGGTGCGCTCAGAGGGGGGGGCCGTGCGGAAGAGCAGCGCCCGGCTCGGCGTCACGGTGCGCAGTGAGTGCGGGGATGGGCACGGGGAGCCCCCACAGCCCTCCCAGGTCTCCCAGCCCTGCTCAGCCCTCTGTGTGCTGCCCTGCCTTCCCAGCTCTCTCCCTGGGTCCTTCCATCACCCTCGCTGCTTCCCGCATCCCCCACCAGGTCCCCCAAGTTCTCCCTGGATGCACCTCTCCCTCTCTGATGTCCATCCATTGTCCATGGCCCCGCCATCCCTGTCTGGATGCCCAAAATCTTCCCTGTGGTTGCCTTCAGCCTTCTCATTGTTTCCCCTCCTCTGCATCTCCCATCCTTCTCTGGGGTGCCTTCCAGCCCTTTCCAAGCATCCACTCCATCTCTACATCCCCTTTCTACCCCACTGAGATGCCCCCACCCCTCTCTGATCCTCTGCCCTCCCTGAGTCCCTCACTGCTCCCTGGTGTCCCCCACTCCTCCCATGTCCCCAGTCCTTCTGTGTCCCCTCCCGCAGGGGTCCCGCCTTTGGGGGTGTCCCTGTCAGTGCAGCCCCCTGGGAGACAAGTTGCACTGTCCTTCTCCTGGCACTGGGAGGGCTCAGCCGTGTCACTGTTCACCAGCCCCTACCTGGAGCTGCTGCACGTTGGGGGCAATGACAGAGGCCACTACCAGTGCCGGGTCGAGCAACGGTGACAGCGTAGCTGAAAGCCCCACATTGAACGCCACTGTCCTGGGTGAGTGGGACCCTCAGGATGAGGATGACCCCACTCACAGCATCCCAAATTCCACGTTTCCATTCCACCACATTCCCCCCACAGCATCCCCAGCCCAGCCCAGCTCACAGCCCCCACCACTGGGTGTCACAGACCAGGGGAATGTGGACTGTCTGGCTCCAGCTATCCACACCCAGGACATCCAAGCCAGGTTTCCCATAACCCAGGTGTCACATCCCACCAGTGCACATCAGGTCACATTCACCCTACTCCGCGTGACCCTCCCAGGGCATTAAGAATCTTGGCATTGGGCTGATGTCCCTGTTGATGTGCCTCATGGCACCCATCCCATCCTACCCACGCCATTCTGCGCCCCCCACCAGGTGACGGTCATCCCCATCTTTGGACACATCCTTCATCCCATCCTCACCTCACCCTCATCCCATCCTCATCCCCTACACCTCATCCATCACATGCCCTCATCCCACACCACATGATGACCTCAAGCATCATGGGGTCACTGTCCTGGGTGAAGAACACCCTCTCCTCTGTCTCCAGGTGCCACCATGCAGACTCCCTCATCCCCCCTACCAGGTGCCAGCCCCTGCCCCCAGCCTCAGCCCTGTCTGTGTCCCCACAGTGCCCGTGGCCAATGCCACCATCACCCCCGGTCCCGCGGCACTCCAGGTGCTCCCAGGTGACTCCGTGACCCTGCGCTGCTCGGTGCAGGTGGGCTCAGCCCCTGTCACCTTCACCTGGCTGCACGACAGGCACGAAGTGGCCCAGGGTCCCGTCCTGGAGCTTAGGGCCGTCGATGTGGGACATTCGGGCACCTACCAGTGCGTGGCCACCAACCAGCTGGGACAGGACGGGCACCGCATGTTCCAGGCACTCAGCCCAGAGCTGATCCTGCAGGTGACACTGGACACTGGACACCACTGGAACGCAGGTGGGGTCACACGGGGTCCTTGGGATAGCAGGAGCCCTGGAGTCACAGGTGACCCTGATGTGTCCCTTCTGTCCCCAGCAGTGGCCACAGGTCTTGGCGGGTCCTTCGTCTTCCTGCTCCTACTCGTGGGTGGAGCTGTGGGCTGGCACAGATGGAAAAACATGAGTGGGTGACAATGGGGACAATGGGGGCCCTGGGGAGCTGCGGGACTGCAAAAATATGGGGGTGATGGGGCAGCAGCCACAACCCCTGATTTGGGCTGTGCTGAGAACTCAAACCTTTGCTCAGGGCGCTGAAGGATTTGGGGTGGTGTTGGAGGCCTTGCAGGGATTTTGGGGATTCTTTAAGTGATCTGGTGGGAATTTGGAGGGTCCCTTCCCTGCTAGGTATTAGCTTTTGAAGGCTCAAGTACTTCAGAGCACTGGGATGGTTCAAAGGTTCTAGGAGGCACCAGGAAAGCTCAGGCGTCCTGGGGGAAACTGGGGAGGCAGTGGGGTTTGAGGATTCTGGAGAGGGGTCAGGGTCCTGGGGACCGCACAGTTACTCCTCCTGTCTTTCCTTTGCAGCTTCCAGGAAGCAGCAGGAAAGGTGAGTGGGGGGGCTCAAACCACACTCTCGCCTTTGACCCTAACCCACAAGACCTCCCATTCCCTCCCACACATCCCCTTTATTCCCTCAGGACCCCCCCAGAGCTCCTGGCCCCCCCAGAGGAGGGGGAGGTGCTGTACACCCATGTCGTGATCACCAAGCAGATGGGGGGTGAGTCCAGGCTGGGACACACGCAGAGGGACACATCACCCATGAGTGTCCCCCTGCCCAGATGCCACAGCCAGTGTCTCTCGCAGCGTCCTCCCGTGCCACCACACTCCAGGATCCCCAGGTGACCTATGCGGAGCTGCCAGTGACTCATGGGCTACCGCGGAAATGAGGGGACATCTACGGGAATGTGCGGTGACACTGAGGGCATGGCCGGGCACTGGGGACACCGGAAAGCACTGGGGGGCACTGGGGGCATTGGGATAACTGGAGTACCCCACTCATGGGCAGCGACATCCATGTGTCCCCACCCACTGCTCCTGTGGGTGCCCAGCATTCACGGGTAGTTGGCCACAGTGAGGGGGTCTCATGTGATGTTGCACAGGGTACCCAGTGCTCCCCATGCCCCCACAACCTCCAAGGACTTCCCCATTGCCGTTCATCTACCACCAGTGGTTCCCCATTCCACATCCAGGTGCTCCCAGAACCCTCAGACACTTCCCCATTCCCTCCCCACTCTGCTCCCACTACCCACAAGGGCTCCCTATTTCCCCTCCCAGTGCCTCTCCATTGCTCCCAGAAGATCCAGGTGCTTCCCATTCTCTCTCCCAGTACCCCTGTGTTATAAATGACGCTGACGTCTTTCTTGAAAGACCAACTTGTTTATTGGAAACAACAGCCGAGGGCTGTTGGATAAGCCTGAACCCCACGTGGCAAGTCAGAGAAATATAAACTACAACGGTTTAACACCAGGTGTTCCCTCAGGCACCGAGCACCATCAGAAGGCAGGGCTCCGAGCCCCGAGCAGCCTTTTATACCCCCTCCACTTGGCGGATGAGGTCATCTCTCACTCCCTCTTGGGATTGGCGCTCTCTTCACTGGCTGTTCTGATAGGTTGGAGGGCCGTCAAATCATTGCTTAAGCGTGTGCATTCACTTGACAATGTCATTCTTCTAGAAGGTTCCAGCTGAACCTGTCAGTTAACTGTCAGTCAGTCCTCCCCTTGACAAAACCTCCCACACTGCAATGCCCAGCCATTGACAGTTGGTCATCACATAGCCATAGCCCCGCCCACTGCAACTTCCCTAACAACATTTAAACAGACAAGTCATTAACAGTTTTCAACTTATTAACTAACAAACCCCAATCCTGCCCTGGAACCTGAACTCATTCCTAACACATGTACTCCCAGTGCCTCTGCAATGCCCCTCTCAGAACTCCCAGTACACCCACGGCTTGTCATCTCTCTTCCCAGTGCCTGGGGAACACAGGATTCATTTATCTCTTATTGGTACCCAAATGCAGCTTTTTGGTTCAACTAACAGATATGGTGTTTCTTTGTTCAGCTCTGTCGGGCTTTAGGAATGGGATTCTCCAATGTTGGGCTGCCACTAAAAACCAGTGCTCCGGATTGCCCTGTCCCCTGGTTAAAACCCTTCCTGTGCCATGTTCCCCACAAGATGATGTCACAAAGGCCCTGGGTGGTTCCGGAGCCTCCCCCTTTTCCAGAGCAGTGGGGGATCAGGCCTTGGTACAGGGTGGGGGGTCAAGGACTAGAAAAGTTGGATACCTCGAGACATTTTGGAACACCTGTGTGTGGCAAGGCTGGGTCAGGCATTGCTTTTGGTGACACAGGGCCCTGTGTGTCAGTCAGTCTGCCAGCCATGGCACGCTGGGGACAGTGTGATGCTCTGCGAAACCCATCTCCTGAGTGGTCGAGTGACCAGGAGTCCCACTTTGGGACAGGACCCTTGGTGGCCCAAGGGATTAAAAGGCAGAGCATGAGTTGGCCAAGTGTCTGACCCTGTCTTCTCTTGGAATGTCTGCCCCATCCATTCTGGAACCCGGGGGTTGGATTTTGTCTTGGCTTAAAAGAGGAATGTCTGCTAAGGAAAGAAGCAACCTTCCCAGAATGGAAAGAGGATCTGCCCCTCTAATTGTTTTAACTGTGAAAATTATGGGCTTCCAGGCAAAAATGTATGAAAAGGAATAAGAGTTCATTGCTAGGAAATTTATAAAACAGAGCAGAAAAACCAGCAAGACAAAACCAGATATTTCCAACGCACTCAGGGCTGTTTGTTCACCTTTGGTGCAGTTATGGCCTGGGCAAGAAGGGGGCGCTGGAGGAAGCATTTCCGGCCAGCAGGGGGCGCTGCAGGGAGCACTCCTGGCCAGCAGGGGGCGCCCCGGTGCCAGCTCGAACCCCTCATGGGCCATGGCGGCCTCGGGCGGGAGGGACGAGGCCAAATCACTCCTTTGGCAAACTCACGCTTTGCACCAATCGGTCCCGGCACCAGCACTGGCAGCACCCCGGCAGAAGAGATGAAGCAGCAGCTTGGATCCTGGTGCCTGGTGCCAGTGGAGCAGTGTCCTGGCCCAGGCACACACCCTGCGCAACACCCGCGACCGCTCTCCCTGATGCCGAACACAAGGAAGGCAGCACGGAACTCCAAGCAGGCCTCAGGCCCACAACAGCACCTCTCGTGCCTTCCCACCACAATTCCTGAAAACCCTCAGCCTGTCACTGCCTTTTCCTCCTTCAGCCCTGGCACAGCAGCTCTGGGAATGTTGAATTCCTCATGGATGTTGAGGAAAGCAGGTGCTCCTTGCTGACACTACCAGGGCTCCTCAGGGGCTCCAGAGCACGTTTGGAGCTGCTGTTCTTCCTGGGCTACTGCTGGTCCTGACACAGCAGCCACACGGGCAGGATGAGGAGGAGGAGTAGAGGGAGGGAAAGGGGAGGGCAGAAGGGCAGCAGCGGGCCCTCGATGAGCTGTTGTAATTAGGGCTGGTGCTCCTGAAGGTCAGCCGTGCTGCTAAACCACCCCTGTGCACAAACGCACAGCTCTGCTGGCTCTCTGAAATATTTTGACTACTGTGGCAGTACTGGAAATATTTTGGGGCTCAGATGCCTCTGGCTCTGACCACAAGAAGCTTTTTTGGAAGCCGGGAAAGTTTTCTGCAGCTTCTCACCTTGGCCACTGCACAGGGATGGGCATTGGCCAGCCCTGCTCTGGCCAGCCCCAGGTGGCAGCCAGGACCTGAGGCTCCCCCCGCCCCCTTGGCTTTGATTCTCACAGCTTTCGAGCTGCTGCAAAGGTGAGAATTCTTTCTGTGGGGGAAAAGGCCTGGCTGTGGTTTGCTCAGCCCTGCAAGAAGCACAAAAGCCAGTGTGAGCCCAAGCAGTGGCTCTGTGAGGGCCTTTGATGGTTTTCAGAGCAGGGCTGGCTGGAAACACCCCCTGCAGGGGCAGCTGTGAGGGTACCAGTCCGGAAATGCAGCAATTGATCATTTGGTGCCTGTCCCCAAGGCACTGAGAGAGCCCTAGAACTGCTGCAAATCCCACAAGGATCTGCTCAACAACCTAACCGGGCCTCTCCTTGGTCTAAGCTGAGCAGGCAGAGCTGAACACACAAAAACTATTTCTCCCGGGTTAATTCAAAAGCTGTGTTTTATGTCCAATAAGAGGCAGAAGGATCCTGTGCCCCCTTTGCAATGGGGGAGGAATGGGCAGCCCCTGGAGGTACTGGGAGCACTGGAATGGGGAGCTCTGGGCAGCCCCACATGGGGACTCTTCATTTGCGGCCACCTCTGGGCAGGGTGGGCAGTCATGGCAACTGAGGGGGAGGGAGCACATGGGGCAGGGATCTCTAGCTCCCCAGTGCCCCTAGTGCCCCCAGTGTCACAGCACATTCCCATAGATGTCCCCAGTTTTCTTTGGTCGCCCATGGGTTGCTGGCAGCTCTGCGTAGGTCACCTGGGAATCCTGGAGTGTGGTGGCACGGGGGGACGCTGTGAGAGACACTGGCTGTGGCATCTGGGCAGGGGGACACTCATGGGTGACGTGTCTTTCTGCGTGTGTCCCTGCCCGGACTCACCCCCCATCTGTTTGGTGCTCACGACGTGGGTGTACAGCACCTCCCCCTCCTCTGGGGGGTCCCAAGCCTCCGGGGGGGCCCTGAGGGAATAAAGGGGATGTGTGGGAGGGAATGGGAGGTCTTGGGGCTTGGGGTCAGGGGCGGTAGTGTGGTTTGAGCCCAAACTCACCTTTCCTGCTGCTTCCTTGCAGCTGCAAAGGAAAGAGGGAGGGTAACAGTGGGGTCCCCAGGACCCCGACCCCTCTCAGGAATCCTCAAACCCCACTGCACCCTCAATTTCTGCCAGGACCCCTGAGAATCCCTGCTGCCCCCCAGAACCCACGAACCACCCCAGTGCTCTGTGGCCCCAGAATCTCAAGCCTGGCAGAAAGGCACAACCGCCAAATTCTTCCCAGGACCACTGTAAGAACACCCAAAATCCCTGTAAGGCCTTCCAACACCCCCACAAAACCTTTAGTACCATGGGAAAGACTCTGAGCGCTCAGCACTGCTCAAGCCACAGGCTGTGGGTGCCGCCTCATCACCACCATATTTCGGTGGCCCCCCAGATCCCCAGGGCCCCCTTTGTCCCCACTGTCACACACCCATGTTTTTCCACCGATGCCAGCCCACAGCTCCACTCATGAGCAGGAGCAGGAACAGGAGGGACCCGCCAAGGCCTGTGGCCACTGCTGGGGACAGAAGGGACACATCAGGGTCACCTGTCACTGCAGAGCTCCTGCAATCCCAATGACCCCGTGTGACGCCACCTGTGTTCCAGTGGTGTCCAGTGGTTCCCTGTGGTGTCACCTCCAGGGCCAGCTCTGGGCTGAGTGCCCGGAACACGCGGTGCCCGTCCTGTCCCAGCTGGTTGGTGGCCACGCACTGGTAGGTGCCCGAATGTCCCACATCGATGGCCCCAAGCTCCAGGAGGGGACCCCGGGCCACCTCGTGCCCATCGTGCAGCCAGGTGAAGGTGACAGGGGCTGAGCCCACCTGCACCGAGCAGCGCAGGGTCACGGGGTCACCTGGGCGCACCTGGAGTGCCGGGGGACCGGGGGTGATGGTGGCATTGGCCACGGGCACTGCGGGGACACAGACAGGGCTGGCACCTGGTGAGGCGGTGATGGGGATGCTGTGGATGGGGTCACTTTCACTCTGGGGGTCCCACAAACCCAAGACAGTGACATTCAGGGGGACACTCTCAGCCAAGCTGTCCCCATTGCTGATCCGGCACTGGTAGTGGCCGCTGTCATTGTCCCCAGCGTGCCGCAGTTCCAGGTCAGGTCCTTTGCTTAGCGGTGTCCCCGAGCCCCCCCGGTGCCAGGAGAAGGACAGGGGACCTGTCCCCATGGCCACCCTGCAGCTCAGCACCAGTCGGTCCCCAAGTGCCACCTGTCCCCCGGGAGGCTGCACGGACAGGGACATCCCCCAGGGCGGGACCCCTGCGGGGGGACACAGGAGGGGTTGGGACATGCGAGGAGTGAGGGGCACAAGGGAGCATTGAGGGAGTCAGAGAGGTCGAGGATAAGAGAGGAGTGGGGGCATCTCAGTGGGGTAGAAACGGGCGCAGTGAGGCGAGCGCTTGGAAAGGGATGGAAGGCACCCCAGAGAAGGATGGGACATGCAGAGAGGGGACACAAGGAGAGGGTTGAAGGGAACCACAGGGAAGATTTTGGGGACCCAGACAGGAATGGCAGGGCCATGGACAATGGAGGGACATCAGAGAGAGAGAGGTGCATCCAGGGAGACCTGTGGGGACCTGGTGAGGGATGCAGGAAGCAGCGAGGGTGTTGGAAGGACCCAGGGAATAAGCTGGGAAGGGAGGGCGGCACACAGAGGGCTGAGCAGGGCTGGGAGACCTGGGAGGGCTGTGGGGGCTCCCCGTGCCCATCCCCGCACTCACTGCGCACTGTGACGCCGAGCCGGGCGCTGCTCTTCCGCACGGCCCCCTCGGAGCGCACCTCGCAGCTGTAATTCCCCGAGTGGGAGACCCCCACGGCGGGCACCAGGAGCTGCGGGGACCCCTGCGGGCCCCCCCACCAACTGCCCGTCCCGGTAGAAGCGGTACAGGAGGGGGGCTGGGGGCCGCAGGGGGCTGGGGGTGCTGAGGCAGCTGAGATTGAGGGGGGACCCCTCGGGGAGCTCGGGGGAACCCTCCAGCAGCAAGACAGGCTTGAGCTCTGGGAAGGAGATAGGGGTGGGGACAATGACTATGAGTCCACTGAGAAGTGGCTTTGGGGGTGTCAGGATCTTGGGGTTCCAGCCTTTGGGGCACTCACCGTGCACTGTCACTGTCACTGGTGTTGAGAATTTTGCTCCTGTTCAGCACATAGCCCCCGCAGCTGTAGCGGCCGCTGTTGTGCAGCTGCAGAGGGGACAGGGACATCTGGGTGCCCCTGAGGGACCCCCTGAGCTCCTTCTCGTCCTTGTAAAATAGCACCCTGCTGAAAAGGCTGTCCTGCCAGCCCCGGCAGCGCAGTGTCACCGAGTCCCCCTCCAACAGCGCCCGTGCTGGCACCTGCAGCACAGGCGGATCTGTGGGACAGGAGCGTCCCGTCAAACTGAGGAGCCCGAGACAGGTCCAAAGTGAGTGCCCATGGCACCGGGGACATCTCAGTGCAGTGTCCACTGGGCAGTAGAGTCCCAGGGACACGAGGAACAGTCCCATGGCACAGCTGTCCCTGTGAGCAGGGGACAGGCACTAGGCTCACAAGAAATGTGCATGTATCCAGGGAGTGCAGCTCACCCAGACTTATCAGGGAGCCACCCTGAACATTTCAGATCCGTCCTCACCATTTGACACCATCACGGTGGGGCTGAGCCCACTGCCGGGTCTGTGACACTGGTAAGTGCCACTCTCGGTAACAGTGAAGCTGTCGGGTCCCTTCTGCCACCAGCCAAGCCCGTCCTTGTACCAGGTGGTGTCACCGGTGGTCCCCGAGCCCTGGCAGGTCAGTGTCACCCGGTCCCACAGCACCGCCGGCGTCCAGGGGGGCTTCACCAGGAGCTGGGTGCTCTGGGCACCTGTGGATGACAGGGGACACCAGCCTGCCAGGGCCACCATGGGGCTGGGGACAGCGGGGCAGGGACATGGCATCCCCCGAGGACTCACCAGCGAGGCTGAGGGTCTGGGCTGGAAGGGAGAAGGGACAGGGCTGGTGGGGGTTTCTCTGTGGGAACAGCAGCACCTGGGGTACCTGGTGTGGTGTCTGTCCCCAAACTGTCCCTACAGGAACACTGGTGTAGCACAGAGATTTTGAAGATAGGGACACCTCGGTCACCCTGGGCTGAGGCAGGACATGGGGACACTCTGGACACCCCATGCATGCACAGGTCACCTCCCCCAGCCCTACATCCCCTGTCCCCATGGCCACATCCCCATGGCCCTGTGCCCATGATCTCATTCCCATAGTACCTGTCCCAATGCCCCATCTGCATGGGACGTGGCCCTTGTCCCTGTGCCTGCATCCCTGTCTCCCTGTCGCTGCCCCACAGCTGCCCCAGCCCCAAGGGTCCTTTGGCCGCATCCCATCTCTGTCCTCCTCTTCCCTTCCCCAAATCCCAGTTCCCCTGTTCCTGTCCCCCTATTCCTATCCCCACGGCCACCCCACGACTCTGGTCACACTGGGCTCCATGTCCATGCCCTGGCTCTGCTGGCCTTGGGGACCTCAGGGGACCCCACAGCCACCTGTGCCCCCTCCCACCGCTCTCTGCCTCACCAGGGCCCATCCCCAGGGTGTCAGGCCCGTGCCCGGGGCACTCACCCCACAGAAGCAGCGCCACCTTCCCGGCCATCCCGGTGTCCCCGGCCATGGGCACTGGCTGTCACTCGCTGCTGTGGCCACCTGTCCCCTGGCTGGCGGCTCTTTGGATGAAGGGACAGGAAGCGAGGTCACGTCTCGTCCTCATGTGTAGGTGGCCCTTGGTGGGGGCAGGGTGTGGACAGGATGGGGGCAGGCTGGGGACCTTGTGGGACATGGGGGTGATGGAGGGGCATGGTGAGGACAGGAGGTTGCTGGAATTTGGAGGCTGAGGTGTTGCAGGGAGCCGAGGATGGGTGCCCAGGGCATGTGGACCCCAGGGTTGGGGGCGCAGGGGGAAAAAGGGACCCTCGGGAATGGGGATCTTGGGAAGAACAAGCCCATGGGGATGGGATCAAGGCAATGGTGGTGCAGGCAAAAGGTTGGGGGCTGTGGTGAATGTAGATCTCAGTCCTTGCTGAGGCCAGGATGTGGATTCTGTCCTGGTGGGAATATCCAGAGGGTCCCAAGCATGAGGGAAAAAGTGGTGTCTGGGGTCATCCTGGGTTGTAGTCCCAAGGGAGCCTCGTTCTGGGGGTGCCCTGTCCTTGGGGATTTTTGTCCCAGAGGTGGGACGGCCCTGGGCACTCCTGTCCTGGGGGCCCTGAGCATTCCTCCTGTCCCCAGTGGGGCCCTGGCACCTCTGGGGTGCCCCAAATTTAAGGGGACAAATGTGATGACCTTGCCCTGATGATGGGAAATCCCAGGTACATTTGGTTCCACACCAATCTGTGGAAATGCCTGTGTGTCTCCCCCTCAGGCTCTGATTCCCTGGTAAATCCACTGCACCCTGCCCTGAATTCCCCTGCCTGGGCACTCCCTGCTCCTGCTGGGACACCCCTGTGCCCCAGAGCCACGTGTGGAGCCCCTGCTCCATATTTCCACACTTTTCCCTTCTCTGATGGTGTCCACATCCAGAACCCAAACACTCTTTCCAGGAAGTTCCAGAGGGCTGCAGGTTTTGTTCAAGGAGGAATGTCCCAGTCAGGTTTTGAGCAGATCCTTGTGGGATTTGCAGCAGTTCTGGGGCTCTCTCAGTGCCTTGGGGACAGGCACCAAATGATCAATTGCTGCATTTCAAGGCGGTTCCCTCACAGCTGCCCCTGCAGGGGGGATTTGCAGCCAGCCCTGCTATGAAAACCATCAAAGGCCCTCACAGAGCCACTGCTTGGGCTCACACTGGCTTTTGTGCTTCTTGCAGGGCTGAACAAACCACAGCCAGGCCTTTTCCCCCACAGAAAGAATTCTCACCTTTGCAGCAGCTCGAAATCTGTGAGAATGAAAGGCAAGGGGGCGGGGGCAGCCTCAGGTCCTGGCTGCCACCTGGGGCTGGCCAGAGCAGGGCTGGCCAATGCCCATCCCTGTGCACTGGGGCTGGGCCATGGCTGTGCCCCACACTTGGATGGCCACTGGCTTCAAGGAGCAGGAGTTTGGGAGCTCCTTCCAGCCTGGGGCTCCATTCCCCAGCTGCTCTTGCTGGCTCAGATCCTGCAGGGGAGGAGCGAGATTGAGGAAGTTTGGAATCCCCCGGAGCCACCATCCCGCAGGACAGGAGCTCTTCCTTCTGCTGCAGGAGAGAGAAAGTGAAAGTGTGTGGGGGAGGGCAACAGCCCAAGACCCCCATCCCCCACAGCCTCCCCAACCCTCTCAGCACCCTCCGTCCCCCCTTTTCTCCTACCCTGGTGTTCCCCCAACCCATTGCCTGCTCAGGTGGCCCCCAGGATGGTCAAGGCACAGACCACAGGTTTGTAAAATTGAGGAATTAAAAGAGGGAAATTGAAATGAAGGGAGGAAAAAGCCCCTGGGGTGGGGGCGCCATGGGGGGTGGGGGGGCACAGACCAAGAGCCTCTTGGAATCTGCCTTTGGGGTTTGGGTGATCCCCCCAAAAACCATGGACACCCCGGGGGACAGTGCTGAGCCCTGGGTCACCATAACAACTGAGGCACCCAGGGAAGCTGTGTCCCGTGGGCCCACCCAGCCACTGCCCATTCCTGGCATTCTCATTCCACTGGGACTCCAATAAAGAGACCTCATTTCATTATGACTCCCCTTCCCTAGGACCCCCATCCCAGGACTGCCATTCCCCAGGGTCTCTATGGGCCAGGACCTCCATTATCAAGGAACCCTCTCTCCCAAATTCCAGCCCTTACAGTCCCCCTTTCCCCAGAGCCTTTATTTTCCCAGGACCCCTAATTCCCCTGGCACCCTCATCCCTGGGATCCCCATCCATGACCCCAAATCCCTGCAGCCCCCGTGCCCCTGGGACTCCCATTCCTGAGTCTTCCCAGCTCTGGTGACTCCCCCTCTTCAGGACAGCCACTCCTCCGGATACCTATCCCTGGCTCCCTACACCCTCAGAGCTCTCCACTCATGGGAATGCATGTCCCACTTTTTGCCACCCAGCCTTGTGCCACCCAGCCTGTCCCCAGTCTGTCCCCAGCCTGTCCCCACCCTGCCAACAGCCTGTCCCCAGCTTGTCCACACCCTGCCCCCACCAAGGACCACCTACACAATGAGATGAGACCTGACATCACTTCCTGTCCCTTCATCCAAAGAGCCGCCAGCCAGGGGACAGGTGACCACAGCAGCGAGTGACAGCCAGTGCCCATGGCCGGGGACACCAGGATGCCCAGGAAGGTGGTGCTGCTCCTGTGGGGTGAGTGCCCCGGGCACAGGCCTGACTCCCTGGGGATGGGCCCTGGTGAGACAGAGAGTGGTGGGGAGAGGGCATAGGGGGGCTGTGGAGTCCCCTGAGGTCCCCAAGGCCAGCAGAGCCAGGGTATGAGGTGACTGGGGTTGTGGAGTGGCCGTAGGGAGAAGAGAGAGGGAACAGGAGAGTGGGGAAAATAATGGCAGGACAGGGATTTGGGGAGGCATCATGGAGCTGTTGGAGGTGACCTGTGCCAGCATGGGGTGGCCATGGCATCCCCAATTCTGGGGGTGCCAGAAGTGCTGCCATGTCCTCATGGAGCATGGGGTGACTTTGGTGTCCCTGTCCCTGATAGATCTGTGCCACACAAGGACAACAGGGGGACAGACACCACACTCGGTGTCCCTATGCTGCTGTCTCCACAGTGCCATCCCCGCTCAGCCCTGTCCCTTCTCCCTTCCAGCCCAGACCCTCAGCCTCGCTGGTGAGTCCTCGGGGATGCCATGTCCCTGCCCTGCTGTCCCCAGCCCCGTGGTGGTCCTGGCAGGCTGGTGTCCCCTGTCACCTGCAGGTGCCCAGAGCACCCAGCTCCTGGTGGAGCCCCCCTGGACTCCGGCGGTGCTGTGGGACTGGGTGACACTGACCTGCCAGGGCTCGGGGACCGCTGGTGCTACCACCTGGTACAAGGACGAGTGGCTCTGGGGGCACAAGGAACCCGAACACTTTGCTGTCACAGAGAGTGGAACGTACATGTGTGACAGGCCTGGCGCTGGGCTCAGCCCCCCCGTAAGGGTGTTAAATGATGGGAGATGTTCGCCCTGGCACCCTCGTACTCCACGAGAGTTCTGGGTGGGCTCCATTCCCGGGTCACACCCCTCATGTGACTAGAGCCCGTCCCCTGCACACAGGGACATCCCTGAGCATCCCAGTGCAATGAGATCCCCTGCTGCAATGGGGGACCCCTGGTGCCTCCCAAGGCCTCTGGGATCCCCCAGACTCCTCACGTATGACAGGTCCTTCCTGTTTCACAGAGCATCTTGTGCTGCAGCTGCCAGCACGGGCGCTGCTGGAGGGGGACATGGAGACACTGCTCTGCCGGGGCTGGCAGGATGCCAGGGTCACTGGAGTACGATTTTACCATGGGGACAAGGATCCGGGGGGGCCCCTCTGTGGGGCTGAGCTGTCCCTGTCCCCCCTGCAGCTGCACCACAGTGGCCGCTACCACTGCGGGGGCTGGGTGAGTTCTGGGCCTTCACCGTGCTGGGAGAAGTCAGCGCCGGTGACAGTGACAGTGACAGGACATGGTGAATGTGGGAATGGGGATGGGAAAACCCACCATCTTCCCAGCTTTCCTCCACCAGCGCCTGGGTCCCACATCCCACCTTCTATCCATCCCTGGGTCACCCAGGCTTCCCATGTCCCTCTCAGTTCCCTCCATATTTGTCCTGGTCCCTCTCTAGGTCCCCCCCATCCCTACCCAACATCCCATACTTTTTCTGAGTTCCCAGCTCCATCCTCTGCTCTCCCTTCCCTACTTGGCTTGCTTCCACTCCTCCCTGCTTCCCCCCAGTCCCTCTCTGGACTCCCCCCACCGCTTTCTGAGCCATCCCACATCCCTCCCTGGGTCGCCTCTGTCCTGTCTCATCCCTGTTCCTCATCCCTGCCTGCCTCAACTCCACCCCTCCCTGGGTCCACTTCTCCCTCAACGGGGTCCCCTCCCACCCCACTGTACTCCCCTCCTGCCACTGCCCATATGTCACACCCTTCCCAGATCCCCCATCCCACCCATGTCCCCCATCAGGGGTCTCGCTCTCAGGGGTGTTCCTGTGTGGGTCTGAGATACCCGGATCACAGATGACCCAGGGTCAGCCTCCGCTCTGTTCCTGGCAGTGACACAAGTGGATCAGGGCACAGGAGGTCATGAGGTCACTGGGATTGCAGAACCTCTGGGGTACTCCAGTGATTCCAGCGCGTCCTCTCTATTTCATGCAGAGACTCATTGAATATTTCCTGCATTGGTCTTTGGGTCCCTGCTGTTCCTGTTCCTGCTCATGGGTATCACTGTGGCCTTTCACTGGTGGATCCGCATGGGTGGGTGACAATGGGGGATAGGGGTCCTGGAGAGCGCTGGGAAGGGCCCCAGAGAAGGAGAGGGGTGATAACCACAGCCCTGACTCGGGAGGGGCTGAGCCCCCAGTGACCTTGGCTCAGGGACCTGGGCTATCTGGGGAGGTGCTGAAAGGTCCTGCAGGGATGTTGGGGGCTTCTATCAGGGCTTTTTGGGGAATTCAGAGGGTGCCCCTCCCTGCCAGGCTTGGGGTTCTGGGGGCTCAGGGTGTTGGGGAAGTGGGGTGCTTCAGATTTTCTGGGGGGCATCAGGGATACTGGGGGAACCTGGAGGGAATTGAGGGTCTGGTGGTGGTTCAGGATTCCAGAGGGTGGGTGGGGAATCAAAGTCACCCCTCCAGTTTTCCTTCGCAGGTGCCAGGAAGCACCAGGAAAGGTGAGTGCAGGCTCTGACCATGATTTGGGTTTTCCCCAAACCCTCTCATCCCCTTCCACACACCCCTTATTCCCGCAGGGCCCCCCACTGGAGGATCCCCAGGCGACCTACATGGAGCTGCAGGGGCCACATGTGCAACCTTGGGAACCCAGTGACATCTATGACAATCTACAGCAAAGTTGTGACACTCTGGGAAGCAGGAGGCACTGGGTGACCAGGGGTGCCCCTTCCATGGCTCCTGTGGTTGCCCATCCTTCCAATGGAGGTGGTCATGAGTCAGAAGTCTACACAGGACACCCTGTGCTCCCCATTTCCTCTCCCACTACCCCCAGGGGCTCCCCCATCCCCTTGCCCGTACCTGCAGGGATTCCCCAACCCCCATCCAAGCGCTCCAAGTACCCTCAGTGACTTCCCCATTCTCTGGTCGCAGTGGTCACAGTACACCCAGGGGTCCCCCATCCCCCCTCCCACTCCGCCAGTCCCATCCTGCTGTAAAAGGGGAAGTTGGTGAGGATTCTTTCTGATCGATTTCTCAGGTGAAAATGAAGCACAAATGAGGCAATATAATATCTGAGATCTGTTTATTGATAAAGAAGGGAAGTGTTCTCACCGAAGGGGGATAAAAGAGAGAGCAGAGAGGGAGAAAGCGAGAGAGACAGAGACAGAGAAGACAGGGACAGTGTTAGCACAAGAGCCCCGGGCGCTCTGTCGGCACCAGCTCGGCAGGTGCAGTGTGTGTGCTGCAATCCAGAGTGAGCCCACGGGGCTTTTGTGAGTGCCTGGGTGCCATTTCCAAGTGGCGGCACCTGCATGACTCTGGTGCCAATGAACGATGGCTGCGGGCTGGTGCTGCAGCACTGGTGGCTGTAGGCTGGTGCTGCAGTATGGGTGGCTATGGACTGGCTGCTGTGGGCTGGTGCTGCAGCACTGGTGGCTGTAGGCTGGTGCTGCAGCACTGGTGGCTATGGACTGGCTGCTGTGGGCTGATGCTGTGCGCTGGTGCTGCAGGTTGGGGCTGCAGAGCTCGTGCATCTCCTGGCTGTGGGCAACACGGGAAATACGGCAGAGGTTGTGGGTGGGTGTGGCCTTCATGCTAAGTTGCTTTTTTAAGTTTCCAGGCAGGGCTGTTTTCCCAGTCCTGTTCCTGTTCGAGTCATGAAAGCTGCATGATGGTTTGGTAATTTCTCTTCTGGCTGGGCCTCATTTCCTTGGCATCAGTAGAATAGATGACTACTTTGAACCTGCTGAAGATAAAAACACATGCTTATCTACTCCTTAAATTAGTGAATCAATTAGACTTTATCATTGTACATTCAACAGAGGAGCCTTACCTAAAAATATTTTTTGTAGCCTTACCTAAAAAAAATTTTGCTTAAAATTTTTTCTTTTATATAAATATTGCATTACTCAGACTTCTGTAGACTCTAATTCCCCTTTCTTTGTGTTTTAAAAACAACATGCATGATTCTTGCTAAGAACATGAAGGGAATAACAAAACAATATGTCTAGTGAGACCAGAAACTTACAGCAGTCTGGAATAATTCAAATACAACAATCAAAAAAATTTCCAATAATAGACATAATTAATGACACATGTGAAATTAGATGATTACCAAGCACTAAAACATTGTACCATCATCCCAGTGTCTGCAACAGCTGATAAACCTCAAATCAGTGAAGAATTGGATAATCATGTCTGGAAAATAATTCCCAAACTCACTTCAAAAATAGGTCCAGCTCTCATATTGATGGGGTCAAATTGCCAAGTCAAAGCGACTCGAGTATTGCTTTGTTGCAGAAAATACTTGGGTCCCTTGGCAGTTTCCCATTCAGGTAGAGCCAGGGCATGGCCAGAGTCCAGGCCCTAATTGGAAGAGAATTCCCTGATATATTTTAAAAAGCAAGTCTCTTAATAATAGAAGTAATGAGTAATGAGTAATGGTCTTAGGGTGAAAGACTAATCAAACCCATCCAATAGCTGGTTCCCTCTGAAGTTTTCCTTAGGATAGAGATGTCTGGAAGGCAGCAAACTGCTAGAGTGCTTCTGCAAGAGATGACTGGGATTGCATCTGTGCTCTGTCCTCTCTCACAAGGACCACAAGATCATCAGTTTGGAGGAGGTTTTCAACAAAGCTCAGATATCGTTTCTTGGATCTCTGAAAATACTGACAATCATGAGACAACAGAGAGGTAGCCTGGATAAAGGAAATGCATATGCAACTAGAGAAGAAAAAGAAAAGATCCTGAAAATGACTCGTGTCTCATAGAGAATTACACCAAGAGATGTTAAAACATATGAAAAAGCTGGCTATAAATCCAACATTAATATCTTATGAATTATGCCAATTACAAAATGGGTAAATTCACACCATGCAATCAATAGTGTTGCAGCAGACCTTGCCTTTGAGATAGAAGTGAATCAAGACACAGACTCTTGTTTAGCAAAATGAAAAGGTCCTGGTTTATTCTTAATTATTACTTCAGTAGAACAAAAAGCAAACTTAAGAGAACTCATTTAATCAGTATTAATAACAAACATAACGTGATCAAAATAAAACTGGAACAGAATGTTGTCTAAACTTTGTGATACTGAAACTTAACAGAAATTAAATCGAACAGAATTAACCTAATAGAACTTAGTCTTAGTCAATCTTAACAGAACTTAAGTGGACATTAAAATATTGGACCTCAACAGGAATA
This sequence comes from Luscinia megarhynchos, assembly GCA_034336665.1. NCBI lineage: Eukaryota > Metazoa > Chordata > Aves > Passeriformes > Muscicapidae > Luscinia > Luscinia megarhynchos. Next base: position 53,826 of record JAPFBE010000120.1, on the reverse strand, counting down.
GAAACCAACATCCCTTACAAGTCATAGGTGTAACTTACCCTAATGCTGTTAATACAAAAAGGCACTAAAATGTTCGAATGATCTGTGAAGTGGATGCTTTTACTGAAAGGATTGAAAAGGATGTGAGAAGTATGTTGTGATTCTACGCAACTTGGATTTGAGCATAGATCACGGTAATTGCAATTATTAAGTATAGCTCTTATTAGGATTTCCCAAAGTACAGCTTTAATAATTCTTAAATTACTAAAGAGGTATAAATAATCTAAATGTTGACACATATGTTTTATGGTAAACAGGATTTTCAGCCTTGGCTTAAATATTACCTGCTGTTCTACTGGCATTTAATTGAAAACTTTTGTGAAGAAAAGGTCCCCCGAATTAAGAGGGCAGAAACATTATCTGCCTGTAAATATTGTTAGGTATATAAATTTCTAATTATTATAGTAAAAGCCAATACTGTTATAACTGTGCCACAGTGCACATAGATAGTTTTGAATTCCTCCAATAAAGCAATAAAAAAATCACTCCTTTCCACCCCCTCCCTCTTTTGTTTTGTTCTGTTTTGTTTCTGCTAGAAGGGATCTGAAGACACAGCCGCCTGTGGGCTGTGGTAAAGAGAGGCAGCTCAGCAGTCGGGCAGCAGACGGCGGCGGCAGCTCCGGGTCCCCGCGGGGAAAACGGGAGCCCCCCGAGAACGGGGGAGAGGGGGAAATGCCGCCGGGCGGGGAAGGGAAAAAGAAACTTTTGCTGTATGGCATCTATATTTGTAGGGGTTGGATCCCCACATTTGGAACGAGCAGGTGGCGGTGGAAGCCGCGCGGACCCGCCACGGCACCGAGCCCGAACCGAGCCCGGCACAGCCCTCCCGGGGCTGCTGCACCCCCGAGCACACGCGGGGGAAAAGAGGAGGGGAAAAGGCAGTAAAAAACGAGCCCTAAAACTGCACACAGTGGGGGATAAAACAGCGAAAAACGAAGGCAGAACAAAGCTAAAAAGGCACAAAGCACCCGCACCCCCACACCCGCCCCAGCAGAGCCGCCGGCTCCGCCGAAAAGCCGCGCCCCGAGCCCACGAGAGAAGGCGAGCGGAGCCCCCAGCTCCGGAAAGGAGCCGTGCCGCAGGAAATGCCGGCCGGCCCCAGCAGCTCCAGAGCCGCACACTCCGCGCAAAGCCGCGGCCGGGCGCAGCCGGGGCTTCGGGGGCTCTGGAGCACAGGACTCACCCGGACGCTGCTGCGGCACCGCCGCGGCTCCCAGGGGGCGGGAGCGGCTGCCCCGCGCTCTCGGGGGAACGAAACTGCGCCCCAGTTATTCTGCAGGCGCACGCAATTGAATTCCGGAGCCCGGTTTCTTTGTCCCTCTCCGTGCGTCTGCACATGGCTGGATTAAAAGCAGCTTCAAAAGCGACTATAACATTTTCTAGCAGTCTTTTCAACATGAAAAACGGACTTCAAAGATAAGCTTTCCATGGTTCGTGGAACGATATAAAGGGAAAGAGAAACAGAGCAGTCTATAATTTTTTTTTTTTTTTATACTATGTAGGTAGTGATTTTGTGGCTACCAAGTCATCCCCTATGGCCACTGTCTCCCCAGCTCGCTGGCCGTATCTCCCACTATTCCAGATCGCGGCTCCACGGCTGCTTTGCTCGTATGCTCCCCAGTTCTTCAGACCGTGCCCCGTGTCTCCTAGGATGCAATTTTGTTTTTTTCCCGGTTCTTGGCTGCTCCCTCACTACGGTTCTTAAGACTGCTGTCCCCATGACTCGCTCATGCTCCCACGCTCAACGGCGCAATATATTTTCCGGTTCGTGACCTTTTCTTGTTTCTTGCCATCCTGCGGCTGGCTGTAGCCGTAACCTTTGGCTACTTTGTATATTCCGTTTCTGAGTCCCCTGGTTTTTTCGACCCATCACTTACAGCATCCCAAAGAATTATTCCCAACCTTTCCCACTCGAGGGAAACACACCTGGGGGTGGCAAAAAATCCTCTCTCCTGACTCCATCATAAGAGTCTTTTTAAGAGCTCCGGGTCATACTTCACTGCTCTCTTAGAGAGAATAAGCTGGAGGACATTCAGCGTGGCCTGTTCTTCTTCTGACAGTGCCTTTCCCATCCTTCCAGCCCAGCTGCTCACCTTTTCCCAGTGTCCCCCGCTGCAGCATACATATTTTTTCCAGAGCCTTTCTCCCTGGACCCTTCTTTCTCCCGTACTCCTTGGAGCCGCCCTCCGACTCCCCCAGCGCGGTCCTGCAGCGCCGGTCTCCGGCCGGGCCTCCCGCCTGTTCACTGCGCAGAGCCCTGCAGAGTCCAAAGGGTGCGATGCTCTGCTTCATTATCACGGTGTTGATCACCGTGGAGTCACTAACATGCAGGAACTCAGGAGTTCTGAACAACTAACCAGTGTGATTAAGCAGAAGCCTCTTTATTGTTTACATTATGCTCTATTTATACATTCCAAAACTACTGTCCATGGGATCACGCAGTACTTGATTGGTGCCTCTGTCTTGTCCACGTGCTCTGCTCGCACCTCTCAGGAAATATGATTGATTACAGTCCAGTGCTTCCAGGCCTACATTATCTTATTTCTTGCAGTCTTGGCAACCTATTTTCTGCTTCTTCTTTCCCAGATTAGCACAATTTCTGTTTCAGTAGCCTTGAAAACTTCCAGAGTGTTTGATAAGAATACCTGAAAATGGTTTGTCCAGAGCACTGACAGGAGCACGTTGTGGCCTAAGATGTTCAAATACATTGCTACAGTGGGCACCCATGGGAGCAGGGAGGGTAGGGACACATGGGGGTGCCCTCGGGAAGGGACATCCAGTGCCCCCAGTGCCCCGAGTGTCACAGCACATTCCCGTAGATGTCCCCAGTTTTCTTTGGTCGCCCATGGGTTGCTGGCAGCTCCGCGTAGGTCACCTGGGGATCCTGGAGTGTGGTGGCACGGGGGAATGCTGTGAGAGACACTGGCTGTGACATCTGGGCAGGGGACACTCACTGATGATGCCTCCCTCTGCGTGTGTCCCAGCCCAGACTCACCCCCCGTCTGCTTGGCACTCACGACGTGAGTGTACAGCACCTCTCCCTCCTCTGGGGGGGCCAGGGGCTCCGGGGGGGCCCTGAGGGAATAAAGTAGATGTGGGAGAGGGACAGGGATGTCTTGGGGGTTGGGGTCAAAGGCCAGAGTGTGGTTTGAGCCCCTAACTCACCTTTCCTGCTGCTTCCTGGCAGCTGCAAAGGAAAAAGGGGAGGAGTGACTGTGGGGTCCCCAGTGCCCTGAAACCTCTCAGGAATCCTCAAACCCCACTGCACCCTCAATTTCCCCCCAGCACACCTGAGCATCCTTGCTGCCCCCCAGAACCCCTGAACCACCCCAGTTCTCTGCAGCCCCTGAGACCCAGAAGCTCAAGCCTGGCAGAGAGGGGAAACTCCAGATTCCTCTAGGATCACTGAAAGAACCCCCAAAATCCCTGCAAGTCCTCCGAGACCACCCCAAATACTTCAGGATCCTGAGCAAAAGTCCTGAGCACTCAGTGCTGCCCAAGTCAGGAGCTCTGGGTGCCGCCCCATCACCCCCACATTTTGGTGGCCCCCCAGCTCCCCAGGGCCACATTGTCACCCACCCATGTTGTTCCACCGGTGCCAGCCCACAGCTCCACCCACGAGCAGGAGCAGGAAGAGGAGGGACCCGCCAAGGCCTGTGACCACTGCTGGGGACAGAAGGGACAAATCAGGGTCACCGTGAACCCCAGGGGTCCTGAAAACCCCGGTGACCCTGTGTGACCCCACCTGTGACCCACCTGTGTTCCAGTGGTGTCCAGTGGTTCCCTGTGGTGTCACCTCCAGGGCCAGCTCTGGGCTGAGTGCCCGGAACACGCGGTGCCCGTCCTGTCCCAGCTGGTTGGTGGCCACGCACTGGTAGGTGCCCGAATGTCCCACATTGAGGCCCCAAACTCCAGGAGGGGACCCCGGGCCACCTCGTGCCCATTGTGCAGCCAGGTGAAGGTGACAGGGGCTGAGCCCACCTGCACCGAGCAGCGCAGGGTCACGGGGTCACCTGGGCGCACCTGGAGTGCCGGGGGACCGGGGGTGATGGTGGCATTGGCCACGGGCACTGCGGGGACACAGACAGGGCTGGCACCTGGTGAGGTGGGGGATGGGGATGCTGTGGGTGGGGTCACCTTCACTCTGGGGGTCCCACTCACCCAGGACAGTGACATTCATGGGGACACTCTCGGCCACGCTGTCCCCATTGCTGACCCGGCACTGGTAGTGGCCACTGTCATTGTCCTCAACGTGCCGCAGCTCCAGGTCAGGTCCTGTGCTTAGCGGTGTCCCTGAGCCCCCCCGGTGCCAGGAGAAGGACAGGGGACCTGTCCCCATGGCCACCGTGCAGCTCAGCACCAGGCGGTCCCCCAGTGCTAGCTGTCCCCTGGGGGGCTGCACAGACAGGGACACCCCCGAGAGCGGGACCCCTGCGGGAGGACACAGGAGGGGTTTGGGACATGGGAGGAGTGGGGGGCACCAGGGTGCAGTGAGGGACTCATAGAGGGCGAGGATCAGAGAGGGGTGGGGGCATCTCAATGAGGATGAAAGGGGCGCAGACACGGGGGGACGTTTAGAAAGGATGCAAGGGACCCCAGGGAAGGATGGGTGATTCAATTAGGGGACACATGGAGAGGGTTGAAGGGAACCACAGGGAAGATTTTGGGGACAACAGACAGGGATGGCAGGGTCGTGGACAAGGAGGGACATCAGAGAGGGAGAGGCACACCCAGGGAGAGACTTGAGGACCTGGTGGGGGATACAGGAATCAGCGAGCGTGACGGAAGGACCCAGGGAGAGAGCTGGGAAGGCAGGGCAGCACACAGAGGGCCGAGCAGGGTTGGGAGACCTGGGAGGGCTGTGGGGGCTCCCCGTGCCCATCCCCGCACTCACTGCGCACCGTGACGCCGAGCCGGGCGCTGCTCTTCCGCACGGCCCCCCCCTTGGAGCGCACCTCGCAGCTGTAATTCCCCGAGGGGGAGACCCCCACGGCGGGCACCAGGAGCTGTGGGGACCCCTGCGGGCCCCCCACCAGCTGCCCGTCCCGGTAGAAGCGGTACAGAAGGGGGGCTGGGGGCCGCAGGGGGCTGGGGGTGCTGAGGCAGCTGAGATTGAGGGGGGACCCCTCAGGGAGCTCGGGGGGACCCTCCAGCACCAAGACAGTCTTGAGCTCTGCGAAGGAGATGGGGGTGGGGACTGTAACTCCGAGTCCACTGAGAAGTGACTTTGGGGGTGTCAGGATCTTGGGGTTCCAGCCGTGAGGGTGCTCACCGTGCACTGTCACTGTCACCAGCGCTGACACTTTGACACCTGTTCGCACAAAGCCCTCGCAGCTGTAGCAGCCACTGTTTTGCAGCTGCGGGGAGGACAGGGACATCTCGGTGTCCCTGAGGGACCCTCCCAGATCCTTCTCGTTCTTGTGAAATCGCACCCAGGTGACAGGCTCGTCCCACCGGCTCCGGCAGCGCAGTGTCACCGTGTCCCCCTCCAGCAGCGCCCGTGCTGGCACCTGCAGCACCAGCGGGTCTGTGGGACAGGAGGGTCCCGTCACACTGAGGAGCCCGAGACAGGTCCAAAGTGGGTGCCCGTGGCACCAGGGACATCTGGGTGTAGTGTCCATTTCTCGGAAGTATCCCAGGGACACTAGAAGCAGCCCCGTGGCAGAGCCGTGCCCACTGGGGCTCCAACCACACTGGGATGCACTGGGATGTCCCTGTGTGCAGAGGACAGGCTGTTGCAACAGCAGGGGTGTGAAGCCACCCACGCAGTGGAGCCCACCCAGACATATCAGAGAGCCACCCTGAGCATTCCAGATCCCCCCTCACCATTTGACACCATCACGGGGGGGCTGGGCCTGCTGCCAGATCTGTCACACATGTAGGTGCCACTCTCGGTGACATTGAAGCTGTCGCTTCTCTCCTGCCACAAGCGCTGCTTGTCCTTGTACCAGGTGGTGGCACCGGTGGTCCCCGAGCCCTGGCAGGTCAGTGTCACCCGGTCCCACAGCACCGCCGGCGTCCAGGGGGGCTCCACCAGGAGCTGGGTGCTCTGGGCACCTGCGGGTGACAGGGGACACCAGCCTGCCAGGGCCACCATGGGGCTGGGGACAGCAGGACAGGGACATGGCATCCCCCGAGGACTCACCAGCAAGGCCGAGGGTCTGGGCTGGAAGGGAGAAGGGACAGGGCTGGGTGGGGGTTTCTCTGTGGGGACAGCAGCACCTGGGGGACCAGGTGTGATGTCTGTCCCCAAACTCTTCCCACGGGAACACTGGTGTAGCATGGAGGTTTTGAGGACAGGGACACCTCGGTCACCCTGGGCTGAGGCAGGACATGGGGACACTGGACACCCCATGCATGCACAGGTAACCTCCCCCAGCCCTACAGCACCTGTCCCCATAGCCACATCCCCATGGCCCTGTGCCCATGATCCCATTCCCATGGCACCTGTCCCCATGCCCCATCTGCATGGGACGTGGCCATAGCCTCTGTCACTGCATCCCTGTCTCTCTGTCCCTGTCTAAACAGCTGCCCCAGCCCCAAGGTTCCTTTTGCCACATCCTTGTCCTCACATCTCGATCCCCTTGTTCTCATTCCCACATCCCAGTTCCCCTGTTCCTGTCCCCACGGACACCCCACGACTCTGGTCACACTGGGCTCCATGCCCATGCCCTGGCTCTGCTGGCCTTGGGGACCTCAGGGGACCCCACAGCCCCCCTGTGCCCCCTCCCTACCGCTCTCTGCCTCACCAGGGTCCATCCCCAGGGCGTCAGGCCCGTGCCCGGGGCACTCACCCCACAGGAGCAGCGCCACCTTCCCGGCCATCTCGGTGTCCCCAGCCATGGGCACTGGCTGTCACTCGCTGCTGTGGCCACCTGTCCCCTGGCTGGCGGCTCTTCGGATGAAGGGACAGGAAGCGAAGTCAGGTCTCGTCCTCATGTGTAGGTGGCCCTTGGTGGGGGCAGGGTGGAGACAGGATGGTGGCAGTGTGGGGACCTTGTGAGACATGAAGGTGATGGTGAGGCATGGTGAGGACAGGATGTTGCCGAAATTTGGAGGCTGAGGTGTTGCAGGGAGCCAAGGATGTCTATCCAGGGCATGTGGGTCCCAGGGTTCGGGGTGCAGTGGGAAAAAGGGACCCTTGGGAATTTGGAGCTTCTAAGGGAAGAAGCAGACTATGGGATGGGATCAAGGCAATGGTGGTGCTGGGCAATGGGAGAGCCGGGGTGGGGGTGCCCAGGGAGGAGAGACCAAGGAAATAGAGGTGTCATGGTTGGGTTCCCATGGGAATGGGGTGCCATGGTTTGGTTCCGAGGGGGTCGCAGGGATGGGCAGTGGCTGGGTGGCACAGGGGTCACAGCTCCTTCAGGGGGTGTCAGGGGGGCACCCAAGGCTTGTCCTGGCAGTTTCTGGCTCTCTGCCCCACACACCCCGGGACTTTTTCCCCTCCCCTCATTTCCTGGCTAACACATCCCAGGGAACACCTGAGCAGGAAACAGCTGAGGGTTCCAAGCAGGGGGAAAAGGGGGCTGGGGGTGCAGGCAAAGGTTGGGGAGCTGTGGTGAATGTAGATCTCTGTCTGTGCTCCCCTAAGATTTACACTTTCTCTTTCCTGCAGCAGAAGGAAGAGATCGTTTAAGCTGAGGCCAGGATGTGGATTCTGTCCTGGTGGGAACATCCAGAGGGGTCCTGCCCTGAGGGAAAAGGGCTCCTCTGGGCTGTTTGCGTCTGGGTTTATCCTGGGGTCTTGTCCCAAGGAGCTCCTCGTTCTGAGGGTGCCGTGTCCTTGGGGATTTTTGTCCCAGAGGTGGCATGTCCTGGGCACATCTATCCTGGGGGGCCCTGAGCATTTCTCCTGTTCCTAGTGGGGCCCTGGCACCTCTGGGGTGCCCAAACTTAAGGTTATTTCTGTGGCGACCTTGCCCTGATGGTGGCAAATCCCAGGTACATTTGGTTCCACAGCAATCTGTGGAAATGCCCGTGTGTCCCTCAGGCTCTGATTCCCTGGCAAATCCACTGCACCCTGCCCTGGATTCCCCTGCCTGGGCACTCCCTGCTCATGCTGGGACACCCCTGTGCCCCAGAGCCACGTGTAGAGCCCCTGCTCCATATTCCCACACTTTTCCCTCTCTGCTGGTGTCCACATCCAGACCCCAAACATTCTTTCCAGGAGGTTCCAGAGGGCTGCAGGTTTTGTTCAAGGAGGAGGGTCCCAGTCAGGTTGTTGAGCAGATCCTTGTGGGATTTGCAGCAGTTCTGGGGCTCTCTCAGTGCCTTGGGGACAGACACCAAATGATCAATTGCTGCATTTCCGGACACGTTCCCTCACAGCTGCCTCTGCAGGGGGGGTTTCCAGCCAGCCCTGCTCTGAAAACCATCAAAGGCTTTCACAGAGCCACTGCTTGGGCTCACACTGGGTTTTGTGCTTCTTGCAGGGCTGAGCAAACCACAGCCAGGCCTTTTCCCCCACAGAAAGAATTCTCACCTTTGCAGCAGCTCAAAAGCTGTGAGAATCAAAGGCAAGGTGGGAGCCTCAGGTCCTGGCTGCCACCTGGGGCTGGCCAGAGCAGGGCTGGCCAATGCCCATCCCTGTGCACTGGGGCTGGGCCATGGCTGGGCCCCACACTTGGATGGGCACTGGCTTCAAGGAGCAGGAGTCTGGGAGCTCCTTCCTGCCTGGGGCTCCATTCCCCAGCTGCTCTTGCCAGCTCAGATCCTGCAGGGGATGAGTGAGATTGGGGAAGTCTGGAACAGGATTTCTCTCCAAATGCAAAAAACCCAAAATGTCCCAACCCCTCAGGACAGAAACCCCGTGGGGGGATTGTGGGGAGCAGGAGAGGGAGGGGGAAGCCCCCCAAGAGCTTCACAAGTGTTTCATGGGGAGGTTCTCATCCATCTCCTTGTTGCCAGCACTGACGCCCTTCAGCGGTTTTGGGTGTTTTTGGGTGTCTGTGCCCTGAATGAAACCAGCTCATGTCTGTTCCCCCCCAGTCAGCCCTGTTGGGGTTTCTCACCCACAGAATGATCTTGGTGGGCTGTGCAATGGGGCCGAGGTGCTGCACCTGTGAGGGTTCCCAAATGGGGATTGAGGGCTCCCAGATGGGCGGGGGCAGCCAATGAGGGGGTGTAGAGTGGGTGGGTCATACCCCGAGTTGGGGTCACCCCAGAGGTCACAGAGGTCACAGTGCCCCACTGAGGACAGAGGGGGTTGGCAGGGCCCCCCTGCCCGGGACAGGGGTCTTCAGGATGTGCCCTACCCTGGACAGGGACTTGCTCAGGGAATGTGTCCAGGGACCCTGCCCAGAACCGCCATCCCCCAGGACAGGATCTCCCCCGCTGGGATGTATTACCACTGGGACAAAATCCACCCAGAACGTGTCACCCCCAGAACAGGATCCCCTCAGGCAGGACCCCCTGGATATGCCCTCCAGGACAGAACCTACCCCGTGTGACTCTCAGCACAAACAGCCTCTTCCTTCTGCTGCAGGATAGAGAAAGTGAAAGTGCTGGAGGGGCACAGCCAGACATCCCCATCACCCACAGCTTCCCCAAACCTCCCTGCAGACCCCTCACCCTCTTTTCTTCCTCCCTTGGTTCCCTCAACCTATTCCCTGCCCAGGTGTTTCCCAGGATTTTTAAGCCAAAACCAGGGGGTTAAGGGACATTGCAAAAAATTGAGGAAAATAAGGAAAACCGAGAAATAAAGAGAGAAAAAAGGCAATGCCAGGGGAGGGGACAGAGGCAGAGATGTCCAGAGCTCCCATGTGATTCCTTCCCAGGAAATTAGCACCACAGGAGGGCAGCTCTGGGTGCTGGGTCACCCCAAAATCTGAGGCATCCAGGGAAGGAGCTGTGAGCTGCGGACCCTCACAGTCACTGCCCACCCCAGGCACCCCCAATCCCCTGGGAACCCAGCCATGGAGCCCTCTTCCCTTATGTCCCCTCTTCCCTGATACCCCCATCCCAGAACAACCATTCCCCAGGATCCCCACGGCAGAGGACCCTCATTTCCAAGGAACCCTCTCCCCCAAGTTCCAGCCCCTACAATCCTCCTTCCCTCAAAACCTTCATTCCCACAGGACACTCCACTCCCCCTGGGCCCCCCCATTCCCCCAGGACCTTCATCCCTGGGACCCCCACCCATAACCCCAAGTCCCTGGGACTCCCATCTCTGAATCCCTCCAGCTCTTAGGACTCCAATTCCCATTGCACCCCCATCCCAGGTGACTCTCCTTTTGGGACTCCCATTCTCCTGCGTCCCCTGGGAAATCCCATTCCCTGGACATTCATCCCTGGCTCCCCACACCCTCTGAGCCCTCCACTTCTGGGTAGGCCATGTCTCACCTTGTGCCACCCAACCTTGCCCACAGCTTGTTGCCACCCTGCCCCCACCAGCGGCCACCAACACAATGAGCTGAGTCCTGACTTCGCTTCCTGTCCCTTCATCCGAAGAGCCGCCAGCCAGGGGACAGGTGGCCACAGCAGCGAGTGACAGCCAGTGCCCATGGCCGGGGACACCGGGATGGCTGGGAAGGTGGCGCTGCTCCTGTGGGGTGAGTGCCCTGGGCACGGGCCTGACGCCCTGGGGATGGGCCCTGGTGAGGCAGAGAGCGGTGGGGAGGGGGCATAGGGAGGTCCCCAAGGCCAGCAGAGCCAGGGCATGGGCATGGAGCCCAGTGTGACCAGAGTCGTGGGGTGTCCGTGGGGACAGGAACAGGGAACTGGGATGTGGGAGATGGGAACAAGAGGGATAGAGATGTGAGGACAAGGATGTAGCAAAGGAACCTTGGGGCTGGGGCAGCTGTTTAGACAGGGACAGAGAGACAGGGATGCAGTGACAGAGGCTATGGCCACGTCCCATGCAGATGGGGCATGGGGACAGGTGCCATGGGAATGGGATCATGGGCACAGGGCCATGGGGATGTGGCTATGGGGACAGGTGCTGTAGGGCTGGGGGAGGTTACCTGTGCATGCATGGGGTGTCCAGTGTCCCCATGTCCTGCCTCAGCCCAGGGGTGACCGAGGTGTCCCTGTCCTCAAAACCTCAATGCTACACCAGTGTTCCCATGGGGACAGTTTGGGGACAGACACCACACCAGGTCACCCAGATACTGCTGTTCCTGCAGGGCCACCCCCACCCAGCCTTGTCCCTTCTCCCTTCCAGCCCAGACCCTCGGCCTCGCTGGTGAGTCCTCGGGGGATGCCATGTCCCTGCCCCGCTGTCCCAGACCCATGGTGGCCCTGGCAGGCTGGTGTCCCCTGTCACCTGCAGGTGCCCAGAGCACCCAGCTCCTGGTGGAGCCCCCCTTGGACGCCGGCGGTGCAGTGGGACCGGGTTATGTGGGAGTCCAGAGTATTCCTCTGGCTTCCTGGCGGGGTCCCCAAAGATCCTCAAATGAGACCCAGGTGTCTCAGGGGCTGGATTTAGCTCCTTGGAACAATTTACCAACATTGAGAGAAGAAATGCAAGCTGCAAAAATAAATAGAGTGTAAATTAGACTGTTAGAATGTAGAATTAGCAGATTTATAGAATGTTTGTGATAAGGGACATGTGGCCAAGATGGAGAAATTGGGGTGTGGATACTTCTTCCTCCTTCTTCTTCGTGTCATCTATGCTGGGTGACATGCTGGCACTTTCAGATTGGATGTGAACAAAGCTGGGCCATATTATAAGACTAAATTGTATTGGAAAATAATTGTAAATACCTAGTATGTAATTTAGTCTATAAAAGATAAATCCTGCCTCTGCCAGGCAGATTCTGCCTTGGACGTCTAGCGAGCAGACGGCTGCTCGCTGGACAAAGCATTCCCGAGATAAGAAAGAATAAACAACCGTGAAAACCTCTGAGAACAGCCTCATGCAGTCTCTCATCGGAGGGCATTGGAAAGAGTTGGGTTCCAAACCACCTGCATGTCCTCCAGAGGTGATCTCAGGTCTAAGGAGATACCTCAGGCAGTGACAGTGGCCATGGAGCCTGACTGCAGGAATGGGTCCTTGGGGTGGTTTCCAAGGAAACTTGGACTGATGAGCATTGCCGTGGCACCCAAATCTAGCAGTGGGGTTCAGTGCAGTGTCCATGGCCACAGTCCCTTGCAATGGCCCGGTGCAGGTTGGGATGATGATTCACCCTTCCAGCTGTCTCAGGGCAGCTCTGGAGTGGTGGTGGTGGTGCCTTGGGCTTGGCACACACTTATGGAGGGTGTCTGTTTTCAATGGGGAGCCTTTTTTTTGTAGCAACCTAAACTATTTTAGACCCTTTGTCTGTGTGCAGCTGATTCTCCAAACAAAGAAAGTCTCAGGTGAGTGAGGAGAGACAGGATGGGGCTGGGGAATGTGAAGCAAGGTTGTCCACATTGGGTCAGACCTCAAGGCACAGCTTCTCTGACCAGGCCAGGCCTCCTTAGGAGACACACTGGTTCAACATCAATCATGGAATGCTGCCATCACCTCTAAAGAGAAACTTAATAAAATACACTCTTGTCCCGGTTTAGGGCAAATTTGGGAGGAAACCTCTGAATGAGGGCCCTCAACTGGTTCTGGGAAAAAATATTCCCTCAGAGGGAAGTGGGAAAAAACTTTATTTAACTGACAAAGCACTTCCCAGCACAAAAATGAACAATACCAAAGAGCAAAACCTCTTCCTGCTCTGAAGGAGCTGACAAATTGGGAGGAGTCCCTTCTGTCCGTTCCAGCCCAGCTCACTCAGGCTGTTCTCAGTCCCTCTGTGGGTCACAGCCCAGCTCACTCAGGCTGTTCTCAGTCCCTCCATCGGTCACAGCCCAATTTGCTCAGGCTGTTCTCAGTCTATCCGTGGGTCACAGCCCAGCTCACTCAGTCTGTTTTCAACCCCTCCGTGGGTCACAGCCCAGCTCACTCAGCCTGTTCTCAGTCCCTCCGTGGGTCATAGCCCAGCTCACTCAGTCTGTTCTCAGTCCCTCCGTGGGTCACAGCCCAGCTCACTCAGCCTGTTCTCAGTCCCTCCGTGGGTCATAGCCCAGCTCACTCAGGCTGTTCTCAGTCCCTCCATCGGTCACAGCCCAATTTGCTCAGGCTGTTCTCAGTCTATCCGTGGGTCACAGCCCAGCTCAGTCAGTCTGTTTTCAACCCCTCCGTGGGTCACAGCCCAGCTCACTCAGCCTGTTCTCAGTCCCTCTGTGGGTCACAGCCCGGCTCACGCAGTCTGTTCTCAGTCCCTCTGGTGCTGGGAAATGTCACAGCCCAGGCCAGGCCTAGTGGGCCACAGGTGTGAGCTCTCGGTGCTCTTCTGGTTTTTCAGTCCAGAGCAGGTTCAATTCCAAGAGAAGACCAAAAAACACAGTCCAGGGAGCTTCTCTGCCTCAGCTAGCCAGAAAAAATGAACGAAAAGCAAAAAGAAAACTCTCTTCTACCGTCCACTGCAGACAACACGGTTTCTGTGTAGCATGTGGGGGAGCAAGTGCAGTCTCTATAACAACTCTGCACCTCTTTCTCTCCCCCTTCACTCCTGAAACCAGTCTTAAAGCTGCAGAATTCAATATTCAGCACCAACAGACAATTTGAGGATACAAGCATTACAAAGTCACCCCAAGACATTCCACCCCTTATCCCTATATCATCAGCTTACTACTATATCTAATATATATTCTAATTCTATAAACACATAGATCATATACATACATATATGCATATACATATATGTATATATATATATATATTTATATGCACACACACATATACAAGATACAACTATATACAGGCAATTACAGTGACATCCAGTAGTAATATTTACGTATGATTCTCACCCAACAATCTGATCTCCCTATGGTACACATCGTGTTGTCTCATCTTTCTGCATTATTCACCATGTGCAACCTGGTCCCTGAGCAAAGATGATCCCAGGAATTGGTTTGTCTGTATTCGAGGTAGAATTGATCCAAACTGTTTTCCCTAACAAACCTCTGACATGCACTACTGGGAGTTCATCTACTGTATGCAAGGACTCAGACTGGGCAGGGCCTCCTCAGTTGGTGGAACCTCGGGTGTTAACTAACCAGGTGGCCTTTGCTAGACGCTGCTCCCAATTCTTGAAAGATCCCCCACCCAATGCTTTCAAGGTAGTTTTTAACAGTCCATTGTTCCTCTCCACTTTGCCTGCAGCTGGTGCATGGTAGGGGATATGGTACACTCGCTCAATGCCATGCTCTCTAGCCCAAGTGTTTATAAGGCTATTCTTGAAATGAGTCCCATTGTCTGACTCCAGTTGTCTCAGGGGTACCATGCATCCAAAGGACTTGTTTCTCAAGGCCCAAGATGGTGTTTCAAGCAGTGGTATGAGGCACAGGGTAAGTCTCCAACCATCCGGTGGTGGCTTCCACCATGGTCAGCACGTAGTGCTTGCCTTGGCGGGTCTGAGGCAGTGTGATGTAGTCAATCTGCCAGGCTTCTCCATACTTATATTTGGACCACCAATCCCCATACCAGAGGGGCTTCACCCACTTGGCCTGCTTGATGGCAGTGCATGTCTCACAGTCATGGGTAACCTGAGAGATGCTGTCCATGGTTAGATCCACCCCTCGGTCTTGTGCCCACTTATATATAGGTGGCATCTCTGCTCTGATGACCTGAGGCATCATGGGCCCATCGAGCCAGGAACAACTCTCTCTTGTGTTGCTAATCTAAATCTGTCTTTGACACCTTTGTCCGTGCAGCCTGATGTACCTGCTTGTTTTGGTGCTCCTCGTTAGCTCTACTCTTGGAGACATGGTGTCACAGTGTGACTTGGGTTTGCCAACCTTAATATATTTAATTTCTTTTTGAGACAGGACCCAGGAGTAGAGACAAGGCAGGCTCAAAACTTAAAAAGCTACAAGAGGAAATTTATTAATAATACAAATAAGAATTAGAATTCAGGATAAAATTCCTATATTGTTCCCTCCTCCACTTCATTCCACATTTCTTACCAACCAACATACAGAGAGAACACTTCAGTCAGTTATACACTCAAATAATCAGTTCAGTTTCCTTCAGAGAGAAAAGTCCTTTTCTGGTTATAGCTTAGGGGGTGTCTTCATGTTCACAGTCTGCGTCCACCCGAGACCCACAGAACTATGAATTTTCCTCCTCATTTACACAGTCCTTCCAGAGCCGTGTTATGGGTTACGATGCACACATGGGGTACCACCTCTAAAGGCAGGCTGCTAAAAAACAAAATTCTCTTCATTGTCTTCTCTATTAAATGTCTCTGTTCATATTCCAGTTCCAGAACAGAGACCCCCATTCCCTCGGGGCAAAGGATCCTTTTCTCAAATATTTCAACTCCCCATGTATTTTCCACAGTTTAAAGGAACTTTAGTGAAGTCACAATCCCCACAGCCCACAAAAAAAAAGATTTTCAGCTACTTGCATCTTTTCAATCTCTTCCCATCAGGAACTTTATCTTCACCCCACTGACCTCTGTAGTCTCCATGCTTCATTTCTTTTCATTCAGGGGAACTCAGGAGATCGAGGATTCCATCCAGGCATAAAGAAGTTACAATTGTATCCAGATCACGAAGAAAGAAACGTGGTCAGTGGGAGTCCTCTTCTGCCACGTGGAAAGGCGAGCCCAGCCAGCCAGCAGGGCCAGAGCCTTGCAGCCGGTGCTGGAGCCATGCGGCCGGTGCTGGGTCCGTGCGGAGCTGTGGGGCCCCCCCAAGCCAGAGGCTCCCCACAGAGCCGGTGCCATGTGGAGCCGGGGGGGCCTCAAGCCAGGGGCTCTTCACAGAGCCGGTGCCGGGCTGGGCCCCCTGCTTAGCCCGGAGCTGGTCTGGGGGGCTGGTGCCCCGGCCTGAGGCCACCGCACCTCCAGAGGCCCCAAGTCAAAAGAGGACAGTTAACTCGATGCACTGTGATTTGTGAAAGCGAAACAACCTCTAATTGGTTACCTGAGCTGTCCATCACCAAATCAGCTCTCTGATTGGTGCCAGCAGCTCACAGGGGAAGCTCCAGGAGACTGAAGAGTCCCTCCCACTCTCCATCCTCATGGAGCCATCCCTGAATTGAACCCACCCCTCCCCCTTACCACGTGAAACCAACACACATGGGCATCCACATTACGGACTTTCACAGGTAGCTTTTCTACCTGAGTGGCAATGTCTTTCCACTCATCAGCAGTCCAGATTGGTTTTCCTCTACACTGCCAGTTAGCCTTTTTCCACCTTTCCAGCCAACTCCACAGAGCACTGGGTACCATCCATGAATTGGTTTAAAGGTAGAGCTTTGGCCACTTCTCTCTTTCAGCAATGTCCATGGCCAGCTGAACAGCTTTGAGTTCAGCAAGATGACTTGATTGACCTTCTCCTTCAGTAGCTTGTACAGCCTGTCATGTGGGGCTCCATACGGCTGCTTTCCACTTCCAGTCCATCCCCATGATGTGGCAGGAACCGTCAGTGAAAAGAGCATAGCATGATTCATCTGCTGGCAGTTGGTTGTACGGTGGGGCTTCTTCAGCCTGGGTCACTTGCTTCTGCTCCTCTTCATCGGTAAGACCAAAGTTTTCACCTTCTGGCCAGTTTGTAATTATCTCCAAAATCCCAGGGTGATTCAATTTTCCAATACTGGCATGCTGCGTGATGAGGGCAATCCACTTGCTCCATGTGGTGTCGGTGGCATGGTGGGTTGAGGGAACCTTTCCTTTGAACATCCACCCCAGCACTGGCAGTCGGGGTGCCAGGAGAAGCTGTGCTTCCATGCCAATCACCTCTGAGGCAGCTTGAACTCCTTCATAGCAGCCAAGATTTCCTTGTCTGTGGGAGTGTAATTGGCTTCAGACCCTTTGTAACTTCTGCTCCACAACCCCAGGAGTTTGCCTCGGGTCTCACCAGGCACCTTCTGCCAAAGGCTCCAGGACAGACCATGGTTCCGGGCTGCAGAGTAAAGCACAGTCTTTACCTCTGGTCCCGTCCTGACTGGGCCAAGAGCTACCATATGAGCAATCTCCTGTTTGATCTGGGCCAAAGCTTGCTGTTGTTCAGGGTCCCAGTGGAAATCGTTCTTCTTGCAGGTGACCAGGTAGAGAGGGCTCACAATCTGGCTGTACTCAGGAATGTTCATTCTCCAAAAGCCTATGGCACCTAGGAAAGCTTGTGTTTCCTTCTTGCTTGTTGATGGAGACATTGCAGTGATCTTATTGATGACCTCACTGGGGATCTGGCGCCATCCATCTTGCCACTTCACTCCCAGGAACTGGATCTCTCGGGCAGGTCCTTTGACTTTGCTCTTTTTAATGGCAAAGCTGGCTCCCAGCAAAATCTGGATGATCTTCTCTCCCTTCTCAAATACCTCCATTGCCGTGTTCCCCCACACAATGATGTCATCGATGTACTGCAAATGTTCTGGAGCCTCACCCTTTTCCAGTGCAGCCTGGATCAGTCCGTGGCAGATGGTGGGGCCGTGTTTCCACCCCTGGGGCAGTCGGTTCCAGGTGTACTGCATGCCCCTCCAGGTGAAAGCAAACTGAGGCCTGCACTCTGCTGCCAGAGGAATGGAGAAAAATGCATTGGCAATGTCAATGGTGGTATACCACCTTGCTGCCTTGGACTCCAGCTCATACTGGAGTTCCAGCATGTCTGGCACGGCAGCGCTCAGCGGTGGAGTCACTTCATTCAATGCACGGTAGTCCAGAGTCAATCTCCATTCTCCATCAGATTTGCACACAGGCCAGATGGGGCTGTTGAAGGGTGAGTGGATTTTGCTGACCACCCCTTGGCTCTCCAGCTCACGGATCATCTTGTGGATGGGGATCATAGCATCCCGATTTGTCCAGTGCTGCCGGTGGTGCACTGTCAAGGTGGCAATTGGTACTTGTTGCACTGCAGATGCGTTTTCTGACAGTCCAGGCAAGGTGTTCAACTGCATAGTGTTCTCTGCTGCTACAGCAGCTATTCCAAAAGCCCACCTGAACCCCTTTGGGTCTTTGTAGTAGCCGTTCCTGAGGAAGTCTATGCCTAGAATACACGGAGCCCCTGGGCCAGTCACAATAGGATGTTTCTGCCACCCCTTCCCTGTCAGGCTAACCTCAGCTTCCAGCAA
This sequence comes from Luscinia megarhynchos, assembly GCA_034336665.1. Taxonomy (NCBI): domain Eukaryota; kingdom Metazoa; phylum Chordata; class Aves; order Passeriformes; family Muscicapidae; genus Luscinia; species Luscinia megarhynchos. The sequence continues at coordinate 35,738 of JAPFBE010000120.1, read as the reverse complement.
AGTGAATTCCTGTGTTTCCCCTATCACCCCAACAATGGAAACAGGTACCTTCCCCACATGTTCTGATGGTATCAGGGTGCATTGTGAACCAGTATCAACTAACACTCTATGTTTCTGTGGCTCTGATGTGCCAGGCCATCGCACCCACACTATCCAATAGATCCTGTCATCCCATGCCTCTCCCTGGCTAGAGGCAGGGCCCCTCTAGCCCTGGTTATTATTTCCTTCCTGGGCATACATAGTAGAGGTTCCTTCAAGTGGGTCTGACAGATCATCTTCCCTTCTGTAATATCCTGCACCTTGGTTATGGGAGGTCGAGGCTACCTTCGTTTTAGTAAAACTTCTTCGGTTAGTGCTTCCCTCCCTGAGTTGACGCACCTGTGCTGCCAGGACAGAAGTGGGTTTCTCATCCCATTTTCCCATGTCTTCCCCATGGTCTCGCAGGAAGAAGCACAGGTCACCTCGTGGGGTGTACCCTCTCTCCCTAGCTGGGTGGCGTTGGGCTCTAACTTGGGGGCCTGTGACTCGTACTGGTGCTGCATTGATCTTCATCTCCTTGCTCATCTCTCTCATCTCCTCTTGAAACTCCTCTTTGAGTTTCTTAACCACGTCAGAGACATGAGTCTGCATTGAGCTATTGATCATACTCTCAAAATTTCTGAGTTTGTTTGCAACAGAACCCACTGTCTCTTGGTTGTTATCAACATTACTCATTGCAATAAAAGTAGTATATTGAGATGGCCCCAGGTTTGTCAGATTCCACAACATCTGCCCTGTGCACCTGACCTTGTCAGGGTCATTGTCATGCTGTCCGTCCCTCCCAAAGAGTACCTCTAATACTGCCACTTCTCTCAGCTGCTGGATCCCTTCCTCAAGGGTCTTCCAGCGCATTCTATGGTGGTGCTCCTGCATTGTCTCTCTGTGGACAAACCTCTCTCTCACACTCATTAAAAGCCGGTCCCAGAGGGGAAGGGGGCCTGGCTCCCTTACAAATACCTGATCCACACCTGAGTCCTGGGTCAAGGGTCCCAAATTCCTTACCTCAGTACCATCTAGTTGTACACCTGTTCCCATAAGATCCCAGATGCAGAGTAACCAAGTTGTAAAAGCCTCACCGCCCCATTGTACAGTGTCTTTTTGCAGATTACGGAGACTTTCGTACGAGTGGGACTCAGTGACAATCTCAACCTCTGGCTCCACTGCTGGTTGTGAGGGCCCTCCCTGCTGATCCTTATTACCTAGGTGCTTTGTTTTCATTTTAGATATTCTAGTTTCCACAGGAGCGACTGCTGCTTGCTGTGGCTGCCCCGTGGTTCAGCTGGAACCTGGACAGATACAACATCTACGGGTTTCACTGCAGTACCATCTGACTGTCCCTCTTTAGGGAAGAGGGGCATTCCTCACCAGCTGGGGAAAAGTGCTCCTTCAACATCTGGCGCATCTTCCCCTCCATTACCCCCATCCAATCTGGGTAGTTTATTTCTGAGGTGGGCTGTGGGGCAGGATTAGGCTCTGGGGCAGCATCCCTATTTCCTTGGGCAGGTATCAGGTTTGTTATCCAAGCCAACATCCCCTTATCTCTGAATGCTAAACAGAACAGGCCTATCAGTAAGACCAGCCATTGCATGGTATCATTAACATTCAGAGGAGATTTGAACCCTTCAAAAACTGGTGGGGTAGACCCAAAAAACTGGATGAAGTTTGGGAGAAAATTTTCCCTGGTGCCCTTCCCTCACAGTAGGTGTCATTATTAAAGTAATCCCAAATACACGCAGTTAGTGTGTGATAGCCCTGAATCCATATACCCATCTTCCAAAGGATGTAAAAAATCCACGAATTCCTCACCTTATTAACCCATAAAGCAAACTGGATAACAGACACAGTAGCCTTAGTTATAGGGCCCATCTTTAGATAGGGGCCTGCAAATGGGAAAAATATAGCCACGACCACGTGCCACCCGAACCAGGATAAGCTAGACCACATGATGCCACCTAATGAGGTTTCTATATCCAGCACACAAAAATTAGGTTATTCAAGAATTGTTATTCCTTTTATGCGTTGATGCCCTCATGCCCCATGTTGGGCACCAAAATCTGTCCTGGTTAAAAGGACAGGTGCCTGCCAATGAAGGCAAAAGCTTCTCTTTGAAATGGAGAATGTAAACCCCCTCCCTCCAAATTATTATTATAATTTTGAAATTAAGGGGCTCTCAGGCAAATATATAGGAATTAGGAATAACAGTTCTTTACTAAGAAAATTAAAATAGAAATACAGTGTTACAAAGAACAATCCCAAAACACTGCCAGAATCAGAATCCAAACTGACACCCAGTCAGTCAGGGTGTTGGTAGCAGTCCCATTAAATGGTGGCTGCATCCTCCTGCAGTGGCAGATGTGGTTTAGCTGAAGCAGTGGTCCTGTAGAAACATCCGGTTTTCCTCTGGAATCCAGTGGAAAGACGCTATCTTGCTGTCCAAAATCTCAGCTTTTATCTAGATAGGAAAGGCTTGGCTCCTCCCCCTGGCTGGAGCATCTCCCAATGGGATGATGTAATTTTATCAGTCAAACAGTGGGACTTAATGGCCCAGCAACAGATAATATCTTCCTGGAGGGAGGATGGGTAGTGGAGAAGATAAAGATGATTGCCCCACCTAGTTTTAAAGATGGCCCATTAGCAGACAATTTGTGCCACTGAGATAAGGAATTTCTACCCCACCTGCCTACAGCAGATGGTGACAGAATACACATTTCTGGCCACATCAACCCAACAAACCCAGGGCCCAGCACTGTCCCCTAGTGTGTCTGTGATTTGGGGGGTCATCCAGACCCCAAAGGCAGATTCCAAGCAACTCTGGGTCTGTGCCCCACCCGACCACCAGGGGCTTTTTCCTCTCTTCATTTCCATTTTCTTCCCGTAATCCCTCAATTTCAACACCCCCTAGTTCATTCCCTGATGATCCTGGAGAGCACATGAGCATGGAATGGGCTGCGGGGATAAGAGGGAGGGAGAAAAGGGGTGAGGGGTCTGCAGGGAGGGGTGGGGAGGCTGTGGGGGATGGAGGTGTCCAGTTGTGCCCCCCAACATTTTCACTTTCTCTCTCCTGCAGCAGAAGGAAGAGGCTGTATGTGCTGAGAGTCACACGGTGTGGGTTCTGTCCTGGGGAGCACATCCAGGGGGTCCTGCCTGAGGGGATCCTGTCCTGGGGGTGACACGTTCTGGGCAGATTTTGTCGCAGAGGTGACACATCCCAGCGGGGGAGACCCTGTCCTGTGGGATGGTAGTTCTGGGCAGGACACATTCACTGAGGAAGTCCCTGTCCAGGGTAGGGCACATCCTGGAGACCCCTGTCCCGGGCAGGGGGGCCCTGCCAACCCCCTCTGTCCTCAGTGGGGCACTGTGACCTCTGTGACCTCTGGGGTGCCCCAACTCGGGGTGTCACCCGCCCACTCTACACCCCCTCATTGGCTGCCCCCACCCATCTGGGAGCCCTCAATCCCCATTTGGGAACCCTCACAGGTGCAGCACCTCAGCCCCATTGCACAGCCCACCAAGATCATTCTGTGGGTGAAAAACCCCAGCGGGGCTGACTAGAGGGGAACAGACATGGGCTGGTGTCAGTCAGAGAGGGCACAGACACCCCAAAAACACCCAAACCCCACCCCCACACCCAAAACCCCTGCAGGGCCTAATGCTAGCAACCAGGAGATGGACGAGACCCTCCCCATGAAACACTTGTGAAGCTCTTGGGGGGCTTCCCCCTCCCTCTCCTGCTCCCCACAATCCCCGCACGGGGTTTCTGTCCTGAGGGATTGGGACATTTTGGGTTTTTTGCATTTGGAGAGAAATCCTCTTCCAGACTTCTCCATTCTCGCTCATCCCCTGCAGGATCTGAGCTGGCAAGAGCAGCTGGGGAATGGAGCCCCAGGCAGGAAGGAACTCCCAAACTCCTGCTCCTTGAAGCCAGTGCCCGTCCAAGTATGAGGCTCAACCATGGCCCAGCCTCAGTGCACAGGGATGGGCATTGGCCAGCCCTGCTCTGGCCAGCCCCAGGTGGCAGCCAGGAACTGAGGCTCCCCCCGCCCCCTTGGCTTTGATTCTCACAGCTTTCGAGCTGCTGCAAAGGTGAGAATTCTTTCTGTGGGGGAAAAGGCCTGGCTGTGGTTTGCTCAGACCTGCAAGAAGCACAAAAGCCAGTGTGAGCCCAAGCAGTGACTCTGAAGAGCCTTTGATGGTTTTCAGAGCAAGGCTGGCTGGAAACACCCCCTGCAGGGGCAGCTGTGAGGGAACCAGTCCGGAAATGCAGCAATTGATCATTTGGTGCCTGTCCCCAAGGCACTGAGAGAGCCCCAGAACTGCTGCAATGACAATCTGCTCAACAACCTGACCGGGACCCTCCTCCTTCCTGTCTCAAACCTGCAGCCCTCTGGAACCTCCTGGAAGAAATGTTTGGGTTCTGGATGTGGACACCAGCAGAGAGGGAAAAGTGTGGAAATACGGAGCAGGGGCTCCACACGTGGCTCTGGGGCACAGGGGTGTCCCAGCAGGAGCTGGGAGTGCCCAGGCAGGGGAATTCAGGGCAGGGTGCAGTGCATTTACCAGGGAATCAGAGCCAGAGGGACACACGGGCATTTCCACAGATTGCTGTGAACCAAATGTACCTGGGATTTCCCATCATCAGGGCAAGGTCGTCACAGGCATCACCTTAAGTCTGGGCATCCCAGAGGTTCCAGGGACCCACTGGGGACAGGAAGAATGCTCAGGGCCCCCCAGGACAGAAGTTCCCAGGATGTGCCACCTCTGGGACAGGAATCCCCAAGGACATGGCACCCACAGAATGAGGAGCCTCCTAGGACAAGACCCCAGGATAAACCCAGACACCAACAGCCCAGAAGAGCCCTTTTCCCTCAGGGCAGGACCCCTCTGGATGTGCTCCCTAGGACAGAATCCACATCCTGTCCTCAGCATAAACGGCCTCTTCCTTCTGCTGCAACAAAGAGAAAGTGAAAATCTCGGGCTGGTGAGGGCACAGCCCAAAAGTCCTATCCCCCACAGCCTCCTAAGCACTGCCTGCACCTCCCAGCACCCTTTTCCCCTTCCTGGGATCACCCATCTCTCACCTGCTCAGGTGTTCCGTGGGATGGCTGAGCCAGGAAATGAGGGGAGGGGAAAAAGCCTAGGGGTGTGTGGGCAGAGAGATAGAACATTCCCGGACAAGCCTGGGGTGCCCCCTGGCGATGAGCACCCTGTAGGGGCTGTGCTGGGCTCTGAGTCAGCCCAAAATCTGATGCACCCCGTGAAGGAGTTGTAACCCCTGTGCCACCCAGCCACTGCCCATCCCTGCGACCCCCTGGGAACCAAACCATGGCACCCCGTTCCCATGGGAACCTAACCATGACACCACCATTTCTTTGGTCTCTCCTTCCTGGGCACCCCCACCCCAGCTCTCCCATTGCCTGGCACCACCATTGCCTTGATCCCATCCCATAGTCTGCTTCTTCCCTTAGAAGCTCCAAATTCCCAAGGGTCCCTTTTTCCCACTGCACCCCGAACCCTGGCATCCCAGTGCCCTGGATACTCATCCTTGGCTCTCTACAACACCTCAGCCTCCAAATTTTGGCAACATTCTGTCCTCACCATGCCCCACCATCACCCCCATGTCCCACAAGGTCCCCACACTGCCACCATCTTGTCCCCACCCTGCACCACCAATTGCCACCTACACATGAGGACGAGATGTGACCTCGCTTCCTGTCCCTTCATCCAAAGAGCCGCCAGCCAGGGGACAGGTGGCCACAGCAGCGAGTGACAGCCAGTGCCCATGGCCGGGGACACCGGGATGGCCGGGAAGGTGGCGCTGCTCCTGTGGGGTGAGTGCCCCGGGCACGGGTCTGACGCCCAGGGGATGGGCACTGGTGAGGCAGAGAGCGGTGGGGAGGGGGCAGAGGGGGGCTATGGGGTCCCCTGAGGTCCCTAAGGCCAGCAGAGCCAGGGCATAGGCATGGAGCCCAGTGTGACCAGAGTCGTGGGGTGGCCGTGGGGACAGGAGCAGGGGAACTGGGATATGGGGATGGGAACAAGGGGATTGAGATGTGAGGACAAGGATGTGGCAAAAGGAACCTTGGGGCTGGGGCAGCTGTGGGGACAAGGACAGGGAGACAGGGATGCAGGGATAGGGACAAGGGCCACATCCCATGCAGATGGGGCATGGGGACAGGTGCCATGGGAATGGGATCACAGGCACAGGGCCATGGGGACACGACCATAGGGACAAGTGCTATAAGGCTGGAGGAGGTGACCTATGCACGCATGGGGTGTCCACAGTGTCCCCATGTCCAGCCTCAGCCCAGGGTGACCAAGGTGTCCCTGTCCTCAAACCCTCCATGCTACACCAGTGTTCCCATGGGAAGTGTTTGGGGACAGGCACCATCCCCAGGTGCTGCTGTCTTCACAGGGCCAACCCCTCCCAGCCCTGTCCCTTCTCCCTTCCAGCCCAGACCCTCGGCCTCGCTGGTGAGTCCTTGGGGGATGCCATGTCCGTGCCCTGCTGTCCCCAGCCCCGTGGTGGCCCTGGCAGGCTGGTGTCCTTTGTCACCCGCAGGTGCCCAGAGCACCCAGCTCCTGGTGGAGCCCCCCTGGACGCCGGCGGTGCTGTGGGACCGGGTGACACTGACCTGCCAGGGCTCGGGGACCGCCGGTGCCACCACCTGGTACAAGCACGGGCTGCCCTGAGGGCCAGAGGGACGCTACAGCTTCACTGTCGCTGAGAGTGGCATCTACCAGTGTGAGAGACCCGGCAGCGGATGCAGACCCCCCGTGATGGTATCAAATGGTGAGAGGGGATCTGAAATGCTCAGGTGGCTCTCTGATAGGTCTGGGTGGGCTGCACGCTGTGGGTGACCCCACACACCTCATGTGGCGAGAGCCTGTCCCCTGCACACAGGGACATCCCCGTGCATCCCAGTGTGGTTGGAGCCCCAGTGGGGATGGCTCTGCCGCGGGGCTGCTTCTAGTGTACCTGGGACCCTCCCGTGCAGTGGACACTCCACCCAGATGTCCCCGGTTCCATGGGCACCCAATTTGGATCTGTCTCGGGATCCTCAGCGTGACGGGACCCTCTTGTGCCACAGAGTCTCTGGTGCTGCAAGTGCCAGCACGGTGACACTGCGCTGCCGGGGCCGGTGGGACGAGCCTGTCACCTGGGTGTGATTTTACAAGAACGAGAAGGATCTGGGTGACTCCCTCAGGAACAACGAGCTGTCTCCTGTCCCCTCTGCAGCTGCACAACAGTGGCCGCTACAGCTGCTCGGGGCTTGAGGGCTAACAGGAATGTCACTGTCAGCACGGTGACAGTGACAGTGCACGGTGAGCACCCCCACGGCTGGAACCCCAAGATCCTGACACCCCCAAAGCCACTTCTCAGTGGACTCAGAGTTTACTGTCCACCCTCATCTTATTCCCAGAGCTGAAGCCTGTCTTGCTGCTGGAGGGTTCCCCCGAGCTCCCCGAGGGGTCCCCCCTCAATCTCAGCTGCCTCAGCACCCCCAGCCCCCTGCGGCCCCCAGCCCCCTCCTGTACCGCTTCTACCGGGACGGGCAGTTGGTGGGGGGCCCGCAGGGGTCCCCGCAGCTCCTGGTGCCCGCCGTGGGGGTCTCCCACTCGGGGAATTACAGCTGCGAGGTGCGCTCTGAGGGGGCCGTGCGGAAGAGCAGCGCCCGGCTCGGCGTCACGGTGCGCAGTGAGTGCGGGGATGGGCACGGGGAGCCCCCACAGCCCTCCCAGGTCTCCCATCCCTGCTCAGCCCTCTGTGTGCTGCCCTGCCTTCCCAGCTCTCTCCGTGGGTCCTTCCATCACCCTCGCTGCTTCCCGCATCCCCACCAGGTCCCCAATGTTCTCCCTGGATGCACCTCTCCCTCTCTGATGTCCCTCCATTGTCCATGGCCCCGCCATCCCTGTCTGGGTCCCCAAAATCTTCCCTATGGTTCCCTTCAACCCTCTCATTGTTTCCCCTCTCTGAATGTCCCATCCTTCTCTGGGGTGCCTTCCAGCCCTTTCCAAGCGTCCGCCCCACGCCACGCCCCTTTCTACCTCACTGAGATGCCCCCACCCCTCTCTTATCCTCGACCTCTCTGAGTCCCTCACTGCTCCCTGGTGTTCCCCGCTCCTCCCTTGTTCCCAATCCCTCCTGTGTCTCCCCGCAGGGGTCCCAGTCTCAGGGGTGTCCCTGTCCGTGCAGACCCCCGGGGGACAGGTGGCACTTGGGGACCGCCTGGTGCTGAGCTGCACGGTGGCCATGGGGACAGGTCCCCTGTCCTTCTCCTTGCACCGGGGGAGCTCAGGGACACCGTTAAGCACAGGACCTGGCCTGGAGCTGAGGCACGTTGGGGACAATGACAGCGGCCACTACCAGTGCCGGGTCAGCAATGGGGACAGCGTGGCCGAGAGTGTCCCCCTGAATGTCACTGTCCTGGGTTAGTGGGACCCCCAGTGTGAAGGTGACCTTGCCCACAGCATCCCCATCCTCGCCTCACCAGGTTCCAGCTCTGTCTGTGCCCCCGCAGTGCCCGTTGCCAATGCCACCATCACCCCCGGTCCCCCGGCACTCCAGGTGCGCCCAGGTGACCCCGTGACCCTGCGCTGCTCGGTGCAGGTGGGCTCAGCCCCTGTCACCTTCACCTGGCTGCTCGATGGGCACGAAGTGGCCCTGGGTCCCCTCCTGGAGCTTGGGGCCGTCGATGTGGGACATTCGGGCACCTACCAGTGCGTGGCCACCAACCAGCTGGGACAGGACGGGCACCGCGTGTTCCAGGCACTCAGCCCAGAGCTGGCCCTGGAGGTGACACCACAGGGAACCACTGGACACCACTGGAACACAGGTGGGGTCACATGGAGTCATTGGGATTGCAGGAGCCCTGCAGTGACAGGTGACCCTGATGTGTCCCTTCTGTCCCCAGCAGTGGCTGCAGGCCTTGGTGGGTCCCTCCTCTTCCTGCTCCTGCTCGTGGGTGGAGCTGTGGGCTGGCACCGGTGGAAAAACATGGGTGGGTGACAGTGGGGACAAAGGGGGCCCTGGGGAGCTGGGGGGCCACCGAAATATGGGGGTGATGAGGTGGAACCCACAGCCTGTGACTTGAGCAGTGCTGAGGGCTCAGAGTCTTTCCCAGGGTACTAAAGGTTTTGTCGGGGTGTTGGAAGGCCATACAGGGATTTTGGGGGTTCTTACAGTGGTCCTGGGAAGAATTTGGAGGTTGAGCCTTTCTGCCAGGCTTGAGATTCTGGGGGCACAGAGCACTGGGGTGGTTCAGGGGTTCAGGGGGCAGCAGGGGTTCTCAGGGATCCTGGCAGAAATTGAGGGTGCAGTGGGGTTTGAGGATTCCTAAGAGGGGTCAGGGTCCTGGGGACCCCACAGTCACCCTCCCTCTTTCCTTTGCAGCTGCCAGGAAGCAGCAGGAAAGGTGAGTGGGGGCTCAAACCACACTCTGGCCTTTGACCCCAACCCCCAAGACCTCCCATTCCCTCCCACTCATCCCCTTTATTCCCTCAGGGCCCCCCCAGAGCCCCCGGCCCCCCCAGAGGAGGGGGAGGTGCTGTACACCCACGTCGTGAGCACCAAGCAGACGGGGGGTGAGTCCGGGCAGGGACACACACAGAGGGACACGTCACCCATGAGTGTCCCCCCTGCCCAGATGCCACAGCCAGTGTCTCTCACAGTGTCCCCCTCGTGCCACCACACTCCAGGATCCCCAGGTGACCTACGCGGAGCTGCCAGCAACCCATGGGCGACCAAAGAAAACTGGGGACATCTACGGGAATGTGCTGTGACACTGGGGGCACTGGGGGCACTGGGGGAGCTAGAGATCCCTGCCCCATGTGCTCCCTCCCCTCAGTTCCCATGGCTGCCCACCCTGCCCAGAGGTGGCCACAAATGAAGAGTCCCCATGTGGGGCTGCCCAGAGCTCCCCATTCCAGTGCTCCCAGTACCTCCAGGGCTACCCATTCCTCCCCCATTGCCAGGGGGACACAGGATCCTTCAGCCTCTTATTGGACATAAAACACAGCTTTTGAATTAACCCAGGAGAAATAGTTTTTGTGTGTTCAGCTCTGCCTGCCAACTTAGACGAAGGAGAGTCTAGGTTAGGTTGTTGAGCCGAACCTTGTGGGATTTGCAGCAGTTCTGGGGCTCTCAGTCTTTTGGGGACAGGCACCAAATGATCAATTGCTGCATTTCCGGACTAGTTCCCTCACAGCTGCCCCTGCAGGAGGGGTTTCCAGCCAGCCCTGCTCTGAAAACCATCAAAGGCCCTCGCAGAGCCTCTGCTTGGGCTCACACTGGCTTTTGTGCTTCTTGCACGGCTGAGCAAACCACAGCCACGTCTTTTCCCCCACAGAAAGAATTGTCACCTTTGCAGCAGCTCGAAAGCTGCGAGAATCAAAGGCAAGGGGGTGGAGGGAGCCTCAGGTCCTGGCTGCCACCTGGGGCTGGCCAGAGCAGGGCTGGCCAGTGCCCATCCCTGTGCAGTGGCCAAGGTGAGAAGTTGCAGAACACCTTCCCGACATCCAAAAAAGCTTCTTGTGGGCAGAGCTGGGTGCATCTGAGCACCAAAATATTTCCAGTACTGCCACAGTAGCCCAAAATCCCTCAGACAGCCAGCAGAGCTGTGCGTTTGTGCACAGGGGTGCTTTAGCAGCACGGCTGACCTTCAAGAACGCCCTCCCTAGTAACCACAGCTCATCGAGGGCCTGCTCCTGCCCTTCTGCCTTCCACTTTCCCTCCCTCTCCTCCTCCTCGTACCCCCTTGGCTACTGTGTCAGGACCAGTAGTGACCCAGGAAGAGCAGCAGCTCCAAACGTGCTGTGGAGCCCCTGAGGAGCCCTGGCAGTGTCAGCAAGGAGCACCTGCTTTCCTCAACATCCCAGGGGAATTCAACATTCCCAGAGCTGCTGTGCCAGGGCTGAAGGAGGAAAAGGCAGTGACAGGTTGAGGGTTTTCAGGAATTGTGCTGGAAAGGCACAAGAGGTGCTGCTGTGGGCCTGAGACCTGCCTGGTGTTCGGTGCTGCCTTCCTTGCATTCAGCATCAGGGAGAGCGGTCGCGGGTGTTGCGCAGGGTGTGCGCCTGGGCCGGGACACTGCTCTGCTGGCACCGGGCACCAGGATCCAAGCTGCTGCCTTCGTCTCTTCTGCCCAGGCGCTGCCGGTGCTGGTGCCGGGACCGATTGGTGCAAAGCGTGAGTTTGCCAAAGGAGCGATTTGGCCTCGTCCCTCCCGCCCGAGGCTGCCATGGCCCCTGAGGGGTTCGAGCTGGCACTGGGGCGCCCCCTGCTGGCCGGGAGTGCTCCCTGCAGCACCCCTGTCTGGCCGTGGCCATAACTACATTAAAGATGAACAAACAGCCCTGAGCGGGTTGGAAATTTCTGTTCTTGTCTTTCTGTTTGCTCTGTTCTGTTCTATAAATGTCCTAGCAATGAACTCTTATTCCTTTTCGTACATTTTTGCCTTGGAGTCCCATAAATTTCACTGTTATAACAATTTGGCAGGTCATGCCCTCTTTCCATTCTAGGAATGTTCCTGCTTTCCTTAGCAGACGTTTCCCTTTTAAACCAAGACAGTTTCCAACTCCTGAGTTCCAGCATGGATGAGGCAGACACACCAAGACAAGACAGGGTCGCACACTTGGCCATCTCTTGCTCTGCCTTTTTAAGCCCTTGGGCTACCAAGGGCCCTGTCCCAAGATGGGACTCCTGGTCACTCGGCCACTCAAGAGATGGGTTTGGCACAGCGTCCCACTGTCCCCAGTGTGCCATGGCTGACAGACTGTGTGAGACACAGGGCACTGTGTCACCAAAGGCAAGGCCTGGGTCAGTCCTACACACACAGGTGTTCCAAAATGACTTGAGACATCCAACTGTTCCTGTCCCTGACACCCCACCCTGTGCCATGGCCTGATCCCCTCTGCCCTGGAAAAGGGGGAGGCTCCGGAACCCCCCAGGGCGTTTGTGACATCATAGTGTGGAGAACATAGCACAGGAGGGGTTTGAGACAGGGCAGAAGGAAATCCACTGGTTTACAGTGTCAGCCTAAAGCTTGAGAATCCCATTCCTAAAGCCCAACAGAGCTGAACAAAGAAACACAATCTCTGCTAGTTGAACCAAAAAGCTGCATTTTGGTGCCAGTAAGAGGGAAATGAGTCCTGTGTTCCCCAGGCACTGGGAGGAGAGATGAGGAGCTGTGGGTGTACTGGGAGTGCTGAGACGGGCATTGCAAAGGTACTGGGAGGTAGTGGGAGAGAGAATGGGAATCACCTGGATCTACTGGGAGCAATAGAGAGGCACTGGGAGAGGAAATAGAGAGCACTTGGGCATACTGGGAGCTGCGGGGACCCCTGCGAGCCCCCCACCAACTGCACGACCCAGTAGAAGAGGTACAGGAGCAGGGCTCGGGGCCGCAATGGGCTGGGGGTGCTGAAGCAGCTGAGATTGAGGGGGGACCCCTCGGTGAGCTCGGGGGGACCCTCCTGCACCAAGACAGGCTTGAGTTCTGAAAAGGAGGTGGTGATGGGCACTGTGACTCTGAGTCCACGAAGAAGTGGCTTTGGGGGTGTCAGGATCTTGGGGTTCCAGCCATGGGGGTGCTCACCGTGCACTGTCACTGTCACCGGTGCTGACAGTGACGTCCCTGATCCCACCATTCCCCCACAGCTGTAGCGGCCGCTGTTGTGCTGATTCAGGTGGAACAGGGACAGCTCGTGCCCCCTAGGATCTCCCGCAGCTCCTTCTCGCCCTTGTAAAATCGCACCATGGTGACAGGGTTTTATGGCCAGCCCCGGCAGTGCAGTGTCACCGTGTCCCCCTCCAGCAGTGCCCATGCTGGCACCTGCAGCATCAGCAGCTCTTTGGGACAGGAGGGTCCCGTCACACCGAGGAGCCTGAGACTGGTCCAAAGTGGGTGCCCATGGCACTGGGGACATCCGGCTGCAGTGTCCACTGTGCGGGAGAGTTGCAGGGACACCAGGAGCAGCCCCGTGGCACGGCTGTCACAACGGGGGCCCCACCACACTGGGATGCACTGGAATGTGCTTGTGTGCAGAGACAGGCTCTCACCACACAAGGGGTGTGAGGCCACCTGTGCGACTCCTTGTGTCGGGATAAACACTCCTCAGGGACAAAACTAATGTGCTCTGTATAGGCTGGTGTTACAGTTGCAGTTTATTGTAAGGACGTGGGTATACAGAGTCCTGCTAAGGGTTGCCAGGTGCACCCCAGAGTAGGACAAAGAGATAAAAGGGGGAAGAGAAAGAGAGCAGGAGGGAGAGAGGGGGAATAGAGTGAGTAAGCAAGAGGGTTAGGAAAGAGTAAAAGCAAGAGAGAGATTTCCCATTTACAATACAATAAATCTTCTTCTATGATGAATATTCTAATTTCCACTAACCAATCTAATACAAGATACAAATTCTATAGCATTTACATTCAGCCTATAAGGATTCTTACATTATCATAGTGTGTTACACTTTAAACTCTAAAAACTACTCTTTGGACCCTAGCAGGTATGTCTCTGATCTTTGGACCCACTATATAGCAGAAGGCATTGTTCTACCAAGAGGGGATTACCCCTAGCTGGTTATCCCATTGTTTCATTGTAATTCAGTAACTAAGTTTGGTATCTCAAAAGTGGTTTTGATTTCAATCTCATTCATGGTTTCTATATTTTCAGGATCTGAGCATTCATATTTGTAAGGTTTTCCTGTTTCATCTTCCCCAACATCTCCCACATTTTGTTCAACCACTAATACATTAGACATTGCCTTCGTTATCATTTGTTGTTTACAATGTAGTATGCTGGGTACAAATATTATAACTACAATTATTACTACTAGAATAAACAGTCCTATTTTACAGAGTTCCTTTAGCCAAGATGCAAAGCTCCAACCTTCGAACAAACTGTCTAGCCCGATGGGATCATTTGTTGTAATTTGGTCAGCCAAATTCTTTAAATTTTGCAACTCTTTATGAAAAGAAACAGAATGGTCTGATAAATTCATGCAGCACAATCCCTGAAAATCCTCACAGCCATGTCCGTGAGCTAGTAAAAGGAAATCAAGGGCAGTTCTGTTTTGTAAAGTGGCATGTTTGACTGCCTCTTCATCTGTCAGCAAGTCACTGATTGCAATTGATGTGGCATTTACTTCTTTACTGAGCCAACATCCCAACTTGTTTAACTGTTTCAGTGCCACTGAAGAACTCAGCTGAGGTAAATAGAAGCTTGTGATAATTGATTGTCCAGAATTCCATGGGTGAAAGTCACTATCACAGTCACTTTCATAATGATATCCTGTGGAGGATCTAATTTTTCTATTTTTCTTTTTGACTACCTCTTTAACACTGGGTGCAATTATTGGGAGCTGTCCTAGGGCACAAGGGCCACCCTCTATATATGCAGGTAAGCCCTGCCAGGCTCTGTCTCCGCAAATGAGCCAAATTCCTTTGGGAAATCATATTGGAAGTTTGCTAAATCGACTTGCATGTGGCTCAGAGTATGTGAGAAGTTTAGTTTGATTGCACCAAAAGGTCACATTGCTATAAACTGGGTGATATGGGGTAACATTTAAATGAGGACTGTCTCCTTCCATGAGTTGAAAGATGTAACAGCTGCCCATAGTTACTGAACCTTAGATTTCAAGCTCTTGGAGATCAGATTTGTCAACTTTAGAATTGTCAATGTAAGTTTGATATTTTTGGCTGGGAGTTGGAGATGCATGAGGATCATTGTTTGGCCAGTACCTCTCAAGGGTAACATTATCAAAACCTTCTGGGAAAGGTACTCCAACCAAACAGGTTGAAAAGGGTTTTTCAGGACTTGTGTTGGATATGCAGATGGTATCAGAGCCTGCGGACTTGGCTAAATTAACCCAGATATTTGTCTTTGGTTGACTTACGTGTAAAGCTTCACTACAAAAGAAAAGAAAAAGCAACAAAAACAAAAGAAAAGCAACATGCATTCCCGCAATCGATAAAACTCCATTCTTTTCTTGAGCTGTTTCTGGCAGATCACTTTCTCCCGATGATTTGGCACAGTTCAGGTCTGGATGCTTGCTTCCAGGCTTCTTGCAGGACCACTGTCTGATGTGGAGGCTTCAGCAGGTTTTACTGCACGGTAGGGCTTCACATTCTTTGCTGGAACCCACTTGAGGCCTCCATCTGTGGTAACACATGCAAACCCTTTTCCCACATTATGAGGTTATATGGTCCCTCTCTTTGTCCTGTTTCTAAGTTTTTAACCAAGACTGGGGGTTGCTTTTTCAATTTTGCTGTTTTGTTATGTAAAAAGTGTCTATAAATAGGAGGATCCAGCTCTTCTGCAGAGCTGTTATGAAAATTGTATACATACAACACTTTATTCAGCCTTATGTGGGGTGTGGCTTGATCATCTCCCCCTTTCTGTTGATCTAAAATGTGTTTTAGAGTTTGATGTGTCCTTTCTATTATTCCCTGACCTGTGGGCGAGCGGGGTATGCCAAATGTACGGTGAATACCCCAGTCATTTAAAAATGCAGCTAATTCTTGTGTGGTATAAGAAGGTCCATTATCGGTCTTGACTTCTTGGGTGATACCTAGATAAGAAAAGTCTGGTGAGAAATGCTGGCAAACATGCTTAGCTGTTTCCCCTGTATGCACAGGAGCAAAAACTGCATTTGAAAATGTATCAACAGAGACATGGATGTTTCTAAGCTTCCCAAAAGAGGGATACTTAGTAACATCTGTATGCCATTTCTGCGAGCTTTCCAACCCTCTTGGGTTGGTGGCACCTGTAGCAGGAAGCGGCAGAACTAGCTGGCAGTCTGGGAAAGCTCGTACAATATTTTGTGCTTGCTCTAAGGTAATGTCAAAATCTCGTTTGATTGCCCATGCATTTTGGCGAAAAAATGCATGGCTCAATTTGGCTTGTTCAATAGTGTTGGGCAAAGTAGTTGCAGCAAACACTGAGATAGAATTTTCAATGTCTGCTGCATCTTCCTCATCAGAAGCAGCTGATGCCAAGGAATCTGCTCGAGCATTTCCCTCTGCCATAAATCCTGGGAGGCCCGAATGGGCCCTTATGTGGGAAATAAAATAAGGATTAATTCTGTGAGATAGGATTTGGTAGAGACAGGTGAGCCAAAGACGTAACTTATCGTTGTTCACATCCTTTAGAACTGATTCCTCAATTCTTTTGACAATATTAGCAACATATGCTGAGTCACTTATCAAGTTGAGAGGTTCTGGAAAGAGCTGAAAAGCCCTTACAACTGCTGCTAATTCTACAATCTGAGGAGAACCTTCGACCTTTTGAACATCTTGTTCCCAAGCTTTTGTTTTCATATTCTGCCATGTAACTACTGAATTGTGCGTTCGCCCTGATCCATCAGTGAAGACAGTAATTGCTTCTAAAGGTCCTTCACTGATCAGAGGTTTTTCTTTGTAGCATAATTTAGCTTTCATCATTTTGTGTGCCGGATAATGAATGGAGCAAACGCCTAGAAAATCAAGCAAGGCATACAGCAAGTCCTCTGACTTTTGCATTGCCCACTCAAAGTAAGCTTTCTTCATTGGCAAATAGATAATTGCAAATTCACAACCTGCTGTTGAAAGAAGCCTCACTCTACCTTTGATGATGATCTGAGACATCATGTCTAAAGGTGTGAGAATTGTTTTGGATGACCTATAAGAAATGAAAACCCATTCAATTATTAACAAGGGATCTTTTTGAGAGGGGTCCCATTGAAAGATGAGACCACACAGTTTCAGCTCTTGACCTAAAATTGCAAGAAAAAAGGGTTTATCTGGGATACAGTGATGTGCCTGCCTGTTCTCCAGGGCTTCTGCAATTTTTCTAAGGCTTTGCAAGCCTCAGGTCTGAGGGACCTAGGGGATCTAATGTTATTGTCCCCTCTCAAAAAGTCAAAAAATGGAGCAAATTCATCAGCAGTAATACCTAACTGGGTCTAACCCAGTTGATCTTGCCTAAAAGCTGCTGCAGGTCCTGTAAAGTGTGAACCTCCAGTCGGACTTGTATTTTGTGAGGCACAATAGATTGTTCTGTCAATTTCCAACCCAAATATTTCCAGGGAGCAGTCTCTTGTATTTTTGATTCAGAGATCACCAGTGCTGCTTTTGTGATTTCAGCAATTACATTGTCACGGGTTTTCTGCATTTGTTTCTGCGTTGGAGCTGTTATCAACCAATCATCCATATAATGAATAATGAGGGATTGTGGAAATTGCACACGAACTGGAGATAAGGCACAGGCTACATAATATTGGCAGATGGTCGGAGAAGTTTTCATTCCTTGTGGCAAAACAAGCCAATGGTATCTTTGAAGTGGTTCCTGCAAGTTTTTGCTTGGAACAGAGAAAGCAAAACAAGGTGCACCGTCTGGGTGCAGTGGAATGCTAAAGAAACAGTCCTTTAAAT
The DNA here is from genome assembly GCA_034336665.1 of Luscinia megarhynchos. Classification (NCBI taxonomy): domain Eukaryota; kingdom Metazoa; phylum Chordata; class Aves; order Passeriformes; family Muscicapidae; genus Luscinia; species Luscinia megarhynchos. Next base: position 18,295 of record JAPFBE010000120.1, on the reverse strand, counting down.
TGATAATTACAAGTGGCCAGTTTCTGGGGATCACGGAAAGGTTGGGCAGGCCAGGTTGTAGAGCTCCCATATCTTCAATCACTGCATTAATTTTTCTGAGATCATGTAATAATCGCCAGGTGCCAGAGGCTTTCTTATGGATTGCAAATACAGGCTAGTTCCATGGGCTGATAGTGGGTGTGATGTGGCCTTTTTGCAGTTTTTCAGCCACTAGGTTCTTAAGAACACTCAGCTTATTGTTGTAAGAGTCCTTCTAAAAGCCTCTCGTTTGTTCTGCCCAACGACCTTCGCCTGAGGTCTAAGAAAACCCCTCAAACTGCAGCTGAAAGACGCTGGCTAGAGATGGGAGGAACACCAAGTGATTTTTCCAGGTGGTGCTCATTGGACCAGGACTGGTCTCCCATGAGACTGGTTTACCCAACAAGCTCCCACAGGTGTGAGAACAATGAACTGGTCACAAGGACTGTTGGTGTGCCTGGAGCTTGCCGTGGTGCGCTGCTCTCGAGCAGGCTGCTTGCTGTAGCGACCAGTTTCCACCTGTTTCTTGGAGCAACGATCTCCACATACAATAGTCCATAAATCTTCTCACCTTTTGGCCAGAAGCCACTCGCTTTGGAAAAGACTATAAAAACTTCCTCGAAAAAAGACCCCCTGATATCTCCCCAGACGGCAACGGACATCTATTGGCTGGTTCCACAAGGATTGTCTGCCCGTCTTGGTAGCTTTAATCCCAACCCCCTTTTCTCTCTCCCTCTTTCTGTCTCTCTCTCTTTCTCTTTGTCCCACTATCGCATTTGGTTGGCACAAAATAAAGTGCATTTGTTGCAAGAGCAGCTGATTCTGTCACTTTGTGTGTCTTTTGCACCCTGAGATTCTTAAAAGAACCTTCACGACCCCCGCTCTAACTAGGCGGACCGTGGCATTTTTGGTGTAGTCGGCTGTTGATTCCTGATACTGGAGGAGTTGAGGTACTCTGTGCACTTTGTAACAGGGGAAGATCCGTGCCATTTCAGCCACACCTATCCTGTCAGCGAAAGCTGAACAGTGGTAGAAAGCAAGGGAGGTGGCATTGGTTCTTTCCGCAATCTGCACACAGACCCAGGTGTAAACAACTCCATTTCAGTTATCGGAGAATATTTTGAAAATTGTCTCAGTTGTGCAAAAGATGGGACTTGTGTTTTTGTGAATTGTTGTTTTGATCCCCTAACCCAGGCAGGGAAGAGAGGGGATTGTCCTCAGCTAAAGGCTGAGTGTTTGTTGTTTTGTCTCTAAAGAGAGGGAATTGTCCTCAGCGATAGGCTGGGTGTTTGTTGTGTTGCTGTTGACTACTTGGGATTGCGAACAGAGAAACTGTTTTGTAACTAAGGTAGTACATCCAAGTCGTGTGGTCTCTTCACCTGCTCCAGGGATGAGAAGGGAAACACAGTTTTAGCTGTGCCTTTTTGTGTAACTTTAAGCGTGCCTCCCTGAGAGTACTTTTGGTCCCTTCATAAAAATGTCTGAAAATAATAAAGCTGAGTTCTACGCCCTGTTAGGTAAACACAATGCTAGACCCTCAGAAGAAGGAGAATTATGGGCTAAGAATAACTGGTTTAATTTAGAAAATGTGGTTGATAGAATACAATCTATACAAAATGAATCAAAGATCAGTCTGTGCAATAACAATAAAACCATAATTTGCTCGATCACAGGCGCTTGCCTGTCAGCTGCGGTAGAATCACGAGCTAAGAAATTAAGTGACGAAACTGAAGTCATAAACTCCTTGCAAAGCTTAGTAGAAGCTTTACAAAACCAAGTAGAAACTTTGCAAAACCAATTGCAGCAAGAAGAAACCGCAACTATTTGTTGCAGCTTTCCCATGCATCACAGCATACAGATACACCAAAGGAAATAGGAGAAAAGGAAACATATCACATAAAGCAGATATACCCCCAGAGAGAATTAGTACACATGCAAAATTGTGGCGAAAAATGCTGCTCTAAATTAAGACCACTTGTAAAAACTGAATATAGTTATCTGAGTCCAGATGACTTTGAACCCCACATGACATATAATGAAATACCATACACTGCTACTGAATTGGCAAAACTAAAGAAAGAATATTCACGTCTCCCCCATGAATCCGAGACAGAATATGTTTTTAGAATTTCTCTCACTGGGGGAGATCAAATCAAATTGAGTGAACAAGAAGCTTCTGGTTATTTGGGACCGGGTGTCTTCTTAACCACAGGAAATACCCATGCTCCATGGTCCCTGACACAGCGTGCAGCCTACTGGGCTGGGGGACTTAGCCCCCTAGAAAGAGGTGATCCTTTAGCTATAATTGGCGGCCCGGATCAACTCTTAGAGAATATTCACAAAGCTGCTTGTTTGCAAATGATACATGAAAGGACTATAAATGCTAATTACGAGTCTCCAATGCAATTGCCTGTAAAACCAGAAATTATGACACCACTAATTAGAGGTCTGCCTGAATCACTAAAACCGACAGCAATAGTTCTTCAAAAAACTATAGCCTCCATTTCTCCAATAGATCGGCTTGACAGATTTTTAGGCCAGCGACGCCCAAGCAGTCAAACCGATTCTGATGATACCTCTGGCTTTTCGCCTAACACCCCCGAACAATGTTCAAACAACAAAGTCTGGACATGAGGAGAAGTCGCAGAGGAATTGATAAATTATAACAGAAAATATGGGCTGATAAAACCTTTAGAAGATAAGCCCGAAAAACCTAGAGGGGTCAGACATATTGCCTCCCCTAATGAAAATCTAGGAAGAGTTAAACCACTACACAATACTCATACAAACCACCAAGCACTCTGGCAATTGGGAATTAAAAAAGGAGTGCCACGAGAATTAATGGATGGCTTGACACAAGAAAAATTGGCTCAGTTAGTTTCAAACTGGCACTCTCCCAAAGCTCTAATACAAAAAACACCTAAGTTACCTAGTGCACCCTTGATGCAAGCTCCGGGCAGGAAGCCAAAACTCTTCTTTCCACAAGCACCAAGCAGTGAAATATTGCACAAACAAGCAGTTTCTGTTCAATCACATGAAACACAGACACCCCTATCTCAAGAACAGGAAAATAAACCAAACCAGCAAGCTTTAAACTAAAAGCTCCGTCCCTAAGTGGTGGGCGCAGGGACGGAGATTACATGCATTTAAGAAAGCTCACAAGAGATCCAACAACAGGTGATTTATTAATTACTGCAATAGTTGGCCCCAAACGAGTATTAATAATTTTCGTTGTTGACACAGGGGCTCAAATAAGTGCTTTAACACACAAACATGCACAAAAAAGTGGAGTGGTTCCAAGAAATAGACGCTGCTGGGTTATAAATGCTTTGGGAACTAAAGAACCCATGAGTATCTCTTTAGTAAAACTCACATTACCAGGGGATGACAGCCCAATAGCCACTCAAATGGTAATTGGAGATATCCCAGACAGTTTAATAGGTTTGGATTTACTCACAAGAAAACATTGGGAAGATCAAGACGGTAACGTGTGGTCCTTTGGAGCACCACACTTAAACATCAGGCTGCTACAGACCGCACCGTCTCTCCCACCCAGCACAATCACTTCTGTAAAACAATATCCTTTACCGTCAGGTCAAAAGAAGGCATAAAGCCAGTAATTCAGGAGTTAAAGGACAAAGGAGTAATCATTCACACACACAGTCCTTTCAATTCCCCTATTTGGCCTGTGAAAAAACCAAACGGAAAGTGGAGATTAACTGTTGATTATCGATGCCTTAATTCCAATACCTTTCCCCTCACGGCAGCAGTTCCAAATTTAGCTGAGCTAATACTATCAATCCAAGAAAAGGCTCACACATTTATGGCTGTAATAGATGTAAAAGACATGTTCTTTATGATACCTATACAGCCAGAAGACATGAATCGTTTTGCTTTCACATGGGAAGGACAACAATACACTTTCACTAGGCTACCTCAAGGGTACCGACACTCTCCCATTTTAGCCCACCATGCATTAGCTCAAGAGCTAGAAACTATAGCCAAACCTGATACAGTAACTGTGTATCAATAAATTGATGATGTATTGATTGCAGGAGAAGAAAAAAGGAAGTGGAAGGTGTTCAAGAAAAAATAATCTCACACCTAGAAAACCTTGGCTTGCAGATCCCTCCAGAGAAAATACAGAAGCCCTCACAGGAAGTCAAATTTTTAGGGATTTTCTGGAAGGGCGGAATGACATGCATTCCACCAGACACACTAACCTCACTAGACCAGATTATCTGTCAGGCTTGAAAGGCTTGAGTTACAAATTCAAAATAGACGTTTTGGCACAACCTGTATTAACTGCAGTAATTATAACTGCAGTAATTATATACTCTGGTATGCAGTCTTCCCTAGTACTGGATAGCAAAAATAAAGTTTTCCCTCCCTTTACATTAACAAAAGGTCCTGATGCTGCTATCTGATGTGAATTAATGGTTGAATCTTTTGTCGAACCCATATACAGTTCTGCCATAGGATCCCATGGCAGTGTGTTACTTTGTGAGGTTTTAAATCAGAATTGTTGGCTGAACCTAACTAATGTTCAATTTCCTCACAAAGTAACATGTGGTGAGAATCACACTAAACACTGGGGAGAACTTGATATCAATGTTGTAATGCCTATTGCACCCACTACCCAACCACCGATTGTGCCAAAGCCAAGAATTTATGAAATTGGGCCTTACATAATTAAGAAAACTGGACAACAACAAATATTGTTTAATCCGGCATGGTCTCTTAAACAAGTTAAATTATTGATGCAGAACAATGTCTCGGAAATTCAACCAGAATGTTCACCTTTTTTACAAACTTCGTTTCAGGGGTGGACTACCTGGCTGCGGAAGCGGACCCCTTCCAAAAAACACAATCGGTGTTCTCGGAACAGGTTTGGGAATTCTAAACAGCATTGATTCAGAGGTATTAATGAACAAATTGGTTGCCACCACCAGAGACTTAACCAAATTGAATCAACCCTTGCAGTCCTCTTTGACAGCACTGGGGACGCAACAGTGGTTAGTATCAAGCATTTTACCGGATTGGGAAAAGGCAAATGTAAATGACCACAAATTGATAATTGATGCTCTTGGTACTGCTCAAAGTAACACATCCCTAGCCCTCAGTTTTATCCAGGCACAGCTTTGAATGTAAACTGTAGTAGCGTCAATTATAAGGGAAGGGGAAGAAGGCATTTTCCCCACTGAAATCCGGACAATAATTTGGGACAATGCTAATGATTTTGAAAAAAAGTTTCAGTCCTGGTGGAATTTGGTAAATTTTACCTACAACCCCAGTACAAATACAGCCACGGCCTTTGTGTTGACAATACGCAACGCTTCAGTGCATTTGATATACCCTATCATTGCATTAGGATTGAATCATGATGGAACTATTCTCTATCCTTTCGAGCATAGAGAATGGGCCCGTCAAATTGGTGAGAAATGGCAAACTGTTAATTTATAATCTTGTATTGTTCGGGAGCAACAGGGTTTCATTTGTGAAAGCAATGCCATCTTGGCCCAAGACATCTGTTTAGATACAGAGCAAAATATCTGTCATTTTGAAATACACCCTGATGAGACTCCTGCAACGGTACTAGTGTACATAGGTAATGGATGTGTGTGTGTTAGAACTGCCTGCAACTTAGCGATTATAGAAGATGTAGCAATGAATTTAAGAAATCATTCAAATTTTTGTCTTTGTAACTTTACCAGGATTAGAGGCTGTGACTTTTCCTACACTGTTCCTGTTATGTCTTATCACCTTTTGCATTCCAATTTCACAATGATTCATCAGTTAGTGCCTGCTCTCATTGGTATGAGCCTCACTTTGGTTAAACAACTGTTGTTTCACCAGGACTTAAATGAAATCTTAAAAAAGATCAAGGAAAATGGACAGAAGACCCTGGTAACAGTTCATCATGATGTGAAGAAGATACATCAGGTTTTAGAAAGGGTAAAAGGGGATGCTGAACACAGGTGGTGGGATACTCTTTTTGGGTGGTCACCTACTGCTACCGGCATCCTAAACAAATTGTGCCACCCCATTGTTGTGCTTTTGATTTTGATTTTTATTGGTTTTGTTTTGTCAGCCATTCTATACATCCTGAATTGGAGAATAATAAAACGGTTGACACGACTGGCATCAGCAATGGAAGCACATAATCTGATCACTATACCATCTGCCAAAGATACTCCCAAGGTTATTGACACTAGACAAACTACATGGGAAGCAAGAGTCAGGCCACTAACACCAGAATGTTAAGTTTTGATTGAAAATGGTTTTGAAAAACAAAAAAAAAATGGTATCAACCATTAAGATGATCAATATTAATTTGTTTTGATTTTAATTGTTTGAATTGTTCAAATTTTAATTGTTTTAAATTGTTTGACTTGAAAGTTATTTGATTAATTTAATTTTATTGATTTCCTGTATTGATTTGTTTTGTTTAAATTGTTTGATCTTATTGATTTGTTTTATTGATTTGTTTAAATTGTTTGATCTTATTGATTTGTTTTGTTTAAATTGTTTGATCTTATTGATTTGTATTATTGATTTGTTTTGTTTAAATGGTTTAATTTGAAAGCTATTTGATTAATTTGTTTAATTGTTTGAAAGTTATTGTAACTATGAAAAATTGTTTTTATTAATCAATTATGTATTATTAATCAATTACGTATTATTAATCAATTATGCATTATTAATCAAAGATGCATTATTATATTTTCTGTCTCTCCTTCCTTTCTCCTTTCCTCTTTCCCTTTTCCTCCATTTTCTGTCCCTGTTTTCCGGGATATGCTACCAATGACGGGTCCCGAAGACGACATGACTACATCCCGTGGATGGAGTTCTTCAGCGACGCTCGTTGGTCACGGGGTGATGTAAGAGTCCGTCTATAGCTTGTATTGCCTAACGACCATCTGAAGAAGACCCCTGGACTACGGTTCTCGGACTTTGGCTTAGCCTAGGTAGGGTGCGACTTGCAGGTGACCAGGATGTGTTCTCATGGCAACCGATCATGAGATTGGAACTGTGTTCGCTCGAGGATGGAAACAATGGGACCCCGAGCATGGGTCTTGCTGACCTTGATAATTGGTCATGCTAAGCTGCTGTTGGACTCCTTCTCATGGTCATACCTGCCTCCACGAACAATGGTCCACAAGCCTTCCCACCTTTTGGCTAAAGGCCACTCGCTTTGGCCACGGACAATAGTCCACAAGCCTTCCCACCTTTTGGCTAAAGGCCACTCGCTTTGGCCACGGACAATGGTCCACAAGCCTTCCCACCTTTTGGCTAAAGGCCACTTGCTTCGGAAAGAACAATAGTCCACAAGCCTGCCTACCTTTTGGCTAAAGGCCACTCGCTTCGGAAAGAACTATAAAACCACCCCCAGAATGAAGACCCCCTGGGATCCCCCCAGACGGCAACGGACATCTATTGGCTGGTTCCACGAGGATCGTCTGCCCGTCTTGGTAGCTATAATCCCAACCCCCTTTTCTCTCTCCCTCTTTCTGTCTCTCTTTCTCTTTGTCCCACTATCACATTTGGTTGGCACAAAATAAAGTGCATTTGTTGCAAGAGCAACTGATTCTGTTCCTTTGTGTGTCTTTTGCACCCTGAGATTCTTAAAAGAACCTTCACGACCCCCGCTCTAACAAGGCGGACCGTGACAGAGGGGCAGCAAGGACAAATGTCATCAACCTGTGTGACACTCGAGATGCTCATGGGCCAGTGTGACACTGCAGGACCTCATGGATACAAGAGGCCATTGTGAGCCTGCGGGGCTGTAACACCCCAGAACACTGAAATGCTGGGGTGACCAAAGGTTCCTTTACTCGAGCTTGATGCATAGGAGAAACACCAACCATATATTCTCAACAAGGCCAGATGCAAAGAAGATTCTTGGTAGGAAGGAGCCCACAAGGACCAGCAAGTCCAACTCTTAAGTGAATGGTCCACACAGAGATTGAGCCCACAACCTCAGTGATACGAGCACCATGCTCTAAGAAAATGAGTTAAGAGGTCAAAATTACACAAAATTTTACTGGCAAAACATAGATAATCAAAGAACTTTGGGAAAGAGTTTAATACAAAATCCAGTTAAAACTCTTATCATAGCAATAACTTCATTAACATAATTTAACCAGGAAACCTTTAAACACTTAAGATGTTAAGTTACCCAAAATTGTTCCAGGTAACTATGATTAGAAGGGGAAGAAATATAGAACAACAGACGGACAGAAGATCTATAGAAAGACACACATACAGGCACCAACGGCTCAGGTTCCAGCATCCTTACAGAGAAACCCCAGCAGAAGGCAGGATCCACATCATGGCCTGACCTCGTGCTCCGGCCTTTAAGCCCCTGGGCCTTCAGGGCCCTGCCCCTTGGATGGGACTTCCAGGTGCTTGCCCAGTCAGTGTCAGGGCAGGCACCAGCTGCTAGTGTGTGATTGATTGACAGATCATCCAATCAGAACTGGGTTAGCACCGCCCCTGCTGTATGATTGATTGAAAACAGGACCAATCAGAGCTGGGATAGCATTGACTGTTGTGCGATAGATTGAGAGCTTGGCCAATCAGAGCTGGGTGTGATTGATTGATTGATTGATTGATCGATAGCTGTGACAGGCCAGGCTGGGGGCGGGTCTCTGTCCCACCACAATCCCAGGTCTGACCCGCCCCTGGCCGCACACAGGCATTCTGAGAATCTGTCACGATCCGCTCAAGCCGAGCAGGAGTCATGATGGTTCTTTTGACCCCAGGGTACAAAAGACAAAAGCAAGAGACTCAGGTTTGTTTAGCAGAAAGCAGTAATACAGTTTATTGCGTGCTAACAATCAAGTTTTGTGTGTGAGAGAGAGAGAGATGAAGTAAAAACAGGAGAGAGAGAGAGGGATGGGATATAGCTACCAACAGACGGCATGCATCCTCGTGGCCGTCCAACGAGACGAGACGCGTCTTCAATCCGTTGGGGAGAAAGAGATCTCAAAGTCTTTTTAGGAAAGTCACTTTCTATAGTCCTTTTCCAAAGCAAGTGGCCTCTGGCCAAAAGGTGGGGAGATTTATGGACTATTGTATGTGGAGATCATTGCTCCGAGAAACAGGTGGAACAGGATGCTACAGCCAGTACCCTGCTTGAGTGCAGCGTACCATGGCAAGCTCCAAGCACACCTACAAACAGTCCTTGGCAAGCATCCACCTTGGCCAGGCCAGAACTCAGGCGAGTGGTGGGGTCCTGGGGTCTCAGTCTCTGATGATGGTCGTGAGGAAGATCAGAGAAGCTTTTGACCAACTCTTACTGCATCTTGAGAGGTCTGGGACGTGGATCTTATCCAGCCTCTGACAGCGAGTGACACTGTGGGACCCCATGGAACCAAGGGGCCATTGTGACCCTATGGTGCCTCATGGATGCTGGAGCACTTCCAGGACTTCTTAGGGACAAGAGCAGGGCACAGACAGAGCTCAAAGGTGCTCAGCACTGGCAGGGGTTTTGTGATGCCCCAGATGGAACTGTGTCACAGCAGCACCTCTGTGGTTGTGTCCTGGCACCACAGAGCAGCTGTGATGTCAGAAAGGGGGTGTGACAGCACAAAGTTTGTTGTGTGAGGTTATTGAGCAACTGTGGCATCGTAGAGGGGGCTCTGTGACAGATAGAAACGCTGTTCAAGTGTTTTATCAGGATGCTGTGCTTGTGGTGGGGGTTAAGCCCCTCAAACAATGCCCTATTTTCTAAGCTGTCAGTGGTAGATGGAGAAGTCAGACTAATTTTGGTGTTGAGGAAATGCTGAAACCAGCCTGACTTATTTTAACTCATCCTGTCCTATCTGACCTCTTTTCTTGCCCCTTTCCACCCATTCTGTTTTGTCTCCCATCAGTCCCCTGGTGAGGAGCCTGGCTCTGTGTTCTCCATCAGCTCCTGGCTGGCACTGCCAGGCTGGCATGAGAAGCCCCTCAGCCTTCCCTGCTCCAGGCTGGACAAGCCCAGCTCCCTCAGCCTCTCCTCACAGCCAAAGGGCTCCAGCCCCACCTTGGAGGCCCTTCCCTCACCCTGCTCCAGCTGCTAGACATCTTTCCTGCCCTGGGGAACCCAAACCAGGCCTCAGTGACCTGGATAATCCACGTCCTTGATGTCCTGGTCACACAGCCCTCGCCCCTTGCCCCGGTGTCAGGCTCTGGAGTGGATTTGCGGAACATCCTTGGGGGAGGCTGTGGCTTTTGGTGGAGCGGGGGGATACAGAGGGACAGGGGACCCTGCTGGGCATGAACAGCATTGGATTTCTCTGGGGAAACTGTGAGGGGGGCTGGGGCAGAATGACCAACCAGAATGACAGCCTGTGATGCTCAATGACCTCACATAACCCACTCTGTGATGTCATAGCCCACTCTGTGACCTCATGTTACCAGATGTGTGGAAAGTTAGGGATTTGCGTGCGGAAGATATCGGGTTGTACGGACAGCCAGGGACCCTTCTCCCCCTCCCGGTCAGACCCTTGCCCCTGTACCTGTCCACACCCAGCCAGATGTGAGCTAAAGGAAATGACACAGACTGCCCACTGTAGAAACCCTTGTGATCCTTCAATAAACGCCATTTGCTGTTCACCACATTGGTATCCAGGAGCTAATGGACCGAGTAGCTCTGGGTTAAAGCTGCCATGCCGGGCTTAAAATAGGTTGCCATGCAACAAGTGGTACCAAAACCCAGGAGCACGAGAAACCGCCCAGGATTTGGGGTTCACCTGAATAAGAACCGGCGGCTGCACAGCAGCGTGGGGAGTGATCCCTGGACCAGCGGAGAGCATGGAGGCTGTCGCTAAGGTCGTAAGTCAAATCCACGTGCAATGGAGGATTGACTGTAAGCTTAAAGATTTCTCTCTCGCTGTGCCGAGACTTATAAAGATAGGGGCTATAGAGAGTCCAGTAGACATTCTCCATCCGGAGATATGGGGTAAGTGCACTAAAGCCCTGGCTGAGGACACTACGTCCTCCGGCTCAGGGAGAGCTCTTAAAGCATGCGGAAAGGTTATCTAGGCTCTGCAAAACGCCCGGCGAGAACAGGAGACATGGAGGACCACGCGGCCTTGTTTATTAGCTACGCCGCAGCTGGGAATCGGGGCGGCTACGCAAACCGCGGAGAGTAGGGACTCACCAGAAGCGGAGAAGGGGAAGCACGCGAGGGCATTGTGGCAGGGGCTAGCAGAGGAAGTGCAGAATGCTGCTATAATATCAGAAATCCAAGCCGCAGATCAGAAGGAACCCCTGTCTTATGCATTTGGAAATGGCGCCGGGCCGCATGGTGGGGGTTGGAACAAAGACTCAGGGGGCGGGGCAGCAGAAGGCTCGCTGAACAGCGCAGACGAGGGCAAGCAGGGAGGAGGGGTGGGCCGTGGGACGGAGCATCAGACCAATCAGAGAGCTCATTTTAAAGCAGATCCATATAAGGCAAGAACCTCCCCCAGCAGGAGGCGAGGGGAGTGCAGGGGGAGGGAATGGCCTGGCCCCTGGGAGAAGGGGTGGGGGAGGAGGCGGAGCCCAAGGAAAAGGCTGGGCAGCCTGGAAGCGTCCAGCCATTCGACTTCTGGCTGTGATTCTGACTCTAGCTCGGATAGCTGGCTGGAGGGATGGTCAGACACCGAATCGGATACTGGCTGGGGGTTTAACAAAAAGGGTGCCGTGGCTTACAAGATCACTAGCTGCAACCCTCCGGCATGGGTTAAGGTGGTATCAGAGAAAGATCAAACCCCACTTACAGACTGGAGGAAAATTAAAAGAGCATGTGCAGAATGGGCTCCATTTGCTCCATTCGATATTACCTCCCCAACACCTCCCCTGTGTCGCTGAACAACTGAAATGTTAGAAACTGTTTTGCTCATTATTTTCCTTATGCACTGGAGTATGCAGAGTAAGAACACTAATAATACAACTATTACTAATAGAATAAACAAGCCTATTTTACAGAGTTCCTTTAGCCAAGAGGCAAAGCTCCAACCTTCCAATAAACTGTCCAACCAGGTTGGATTGCTTGTAGTAATTTGGTTAGCTAAATCCTTTAAATTTTGCAACTGTTTATGAATGGAAACAGAATGATCTGATAAATTCATGCAGCACAATCGTAAAAAATCTTCGCCGCCATGCCCATGAGCTAGTAAAAGGAAATCAAGCGCAGCTCTGTTTTGTAAAGTGGCATGTTTGACTGTCTCTTCATCTGTCAACAAATCACAGATTGCAATTGAAGTGGCATTTAATTCTTTACTGAGCCAACTTCCCAACGTGTTTAACTGTTTCAGAGCAAATAAAGTGCTCACTTGTGGTAAAAAATGCTTGTGATAATTGAAGTTCCAGAGTTCCATGGGCAAAAGTTACTGTCACAGCCACTTTCAAAATGATGTCCTGTGGAGGATCTGATTGTTTTACTTTTCTTTCTGACTACCTCTTTAACACTGGGGGCTGGTATGGTAAGTTGTCCAAGTGCACAGGGCCAACCTTCTATATGTGAAGGTATGCCCTGCCAGGCTCTGTCTCCGCAAATGAGCCAAATTTCCTTGGGAAATCGTATTGGAATTTTGCTAAATTGACTTGCGTGGGGCTCAAAATATGTGAGAAGTTTAGTTTGATTACACCAAAAAGTCACATTGCTATAAACTGGGTGATATGGGGTAACATTTAAATGAGGACTGTGTCCTTCCATGAGATGAAAGAAGTAACAACTGTTCATAGTTACTGAACCTAAGATTTCAAGCTCTTGGAGATCAGATTTATCAACTTAAAAATTGTCAATGTAAGTTTGATGTTTTTGGCTGCGAGTTGGAGATGCATGATGATCATCGTATAGCCAATACCTTTCAAGTGTGACATTGTCGAAACCCTCTGGAAAAGGCACTCCTACTAAACAGGTTGAAAAAGGTTTTTCAGGACTTGTGTTAGATGGCATATGATGTCACAGCCTGCTGACTTGGCTAAAGCAGCCCAGACATTTGTCTTGGGTTGATTCACTGGCAACGCTTCACTACAAAACTAAAACAAAAGAAGAAAAACAACATGCATTCATGCAAACAATGAAACTCCATTCTTTTCTTGAACTGTTTCTGGCAGATCACTTTCTCTCGATGATTCTGTACAGTTCAGGTCTGGGTGCTTGCTTCCTGGCTGCTTCTTCCAAGATCACTGGCTGAGGTGGAGGCTTCAGCAGGTTTCCCTGTGCAGTAGGGCTTCACATTCTTTGCCGGCATCCACTTGAGGCCTCCTTGTAGAAACACACACAAATCCTTTTCCCCATGTTATGAGGTTGTATGGTCCCTCTATTTGTCCTGTTTCTAAGTTTTTAACCAAGACTGGGGGGTGCTCCTTCAGTTTTGCTTTTTTGTTATTTAAAAGGTGTCTATAAATGGGAGGATCTGGCTCTTCTGCAGAGCTATTCAGAAAATTGTAGACATACAATGCTTTATTTAACCTCCTTTGAGGTGAAGTCTGACTGTCTCCCCCTTTCTGCTGATCTAAAATGCGTTTTAGAGTTTAATGTGACTTTTCTATTATTCCCTGACCTGTGGGCGAATCGGGAATGCCAAATGTATGGCAAATACCCCAGCCATTTAAAAATGCAGCCAATTCTTGTGAGGTATAAGAAGGACCATTATCAGTCTTGACTTCTTGGGGGATACCTAGATGTCACGGTGTGACTTCGGGTTTGCCAACCTTAATATATTTAATTTCTTTCTGAGACAGGACCCAGGAGTAGAGACAAGGCAGGCTCAAAACTTAAAAAGGTACAAGAAGAAAATTTATTAATAATACAAAAAGAAGATATAGCATTCAGGATAAAATTCCTAGATTGTTCCCTCCTCCCCTTCATTCTACATTTCTTACCAACATACATACAGAGAGAACACTTCAGTCAGTTATACACTCAAATAATCAGTTCAGTTTACTTCAGAGAGAAAAGTCCCTTTTCTGGTTATGGCTTAGGGGGTGTCTTCACCTTCACAGTCTGCGTCCGCCCGAAAACCACAGAACTATGAATTTTTCCTCCCATTTACACAGTCCTTCCAGAGCCGTGTTATGGGTTACGTTACACACTTGGGGTATCACTTTTAAAGGCAGGCTGCCGAAAAACAAAATTCTCTTCATCTGCTTCTCTATCAAATGTCTCTGTTCATATTCCAGTCCCAGAACAGAGAGAGCTCAATTTCCCCAAGGCAAAAAGTCTTTTACTCAAGCATCCAAACCTCCCCAAGTATATTTCACAGTGGGCAGCTGGAGTTCTTCTGCCAAGCAGGGCGGTCACAGCGGGTGGAGCCTTTCGGCAAAGAGCTGGACAAGAGCCCTGCAGGCAGGGACCAGCTTTGCAGCAGCCATATACCCGCAGGAGATGTCATTAAAAAGCTTTACACCGATTGTGTCCCAAAAGTCTCTAGTAAAGACCGCAGATTGGTCTGCGTTCGGGAAATGAATCAGGGTCCATTCTAAGAGATTTTTCAGCTCCTCTTTTGGCAGATCAATTTGACTAGAGCCTAATAAATGCTTTAGTTGCTCATAAAGAGCTCCCTCATGAGCAGAATTAGTCTGTCCTATTATTAGCCTAATATACTAACCTCGTTATCGCAGATACAGCGTCCAGTCTCCGGGCCTTCTCAAAGACACTGGCCAGGCGGTCTCACGGTGCAGGGGGCACTGTATTCCCGGTCCCTTCCTCTGAGCTGTGCTTCAGGTGTCACTATGCAACTGCTTAGCACACTCAGGGACCTCCCTGTGTCCAAACTTTGAGCTACAGCACAGGCGGTGCTAGGCAGGGCTGGGCTGTGCTCTGTTCACGAGGCAGGTTCCTGTTGAGCTTCAGGAGACACTGATGCTCAACGCCCCTGAGCTCGGGGAGTGCCACTGCAGAGTCCCTCGAGGAGCGCCAGGCACCACCGGCAAGCAGTAGCGTCTGAGCCAGAGGACTATCAGGCAAGTCCGTCCAGAGCTTCACTTCCCTCGCGCGGCGGTTGCCTCGATAGTATGAGTTTTAAGAGCTCCAGCTCAAAACGTTGCAGAACCCGTGCTCACAAAAACCGAGGAAGTAATTAAAAGTAGTTCTAATTACCGTCGATGGAAAAACATCCCACAGCGAAGAAGGTGAACTGGCCCTTAAACACGCTGAGCGCCAAACTGTGGGGGTTGGTTGTTGGACGGTCGCTGGACACACTCAGGAGCTTACTATTTTCTGTTCTTCAGATTTGTATTTTATTATAAGGGTGTAAGAGAGAGTGTAGAGCATGGAGAGTGATAAGAGCAAGGGGGTAGGAGAGAGAGCTTAGAGACAGAGAGGTTAGAGTTAAGAGATTAGAGG
The DNA here is from genome assembly GCA_034336665.1 of Luscinia megarhynchos. Taxonomy (NCBI): domain Eukaryota; kingdom Metazoa; phylum Chordata; class Aves; order Passeriformes; family Muscicapidae; genus Luscinia; species Luscinia megarhynchos. The sequence goes on along the minus strand of JAPFBE010000120.1, from coordinate 2,952 downwards.
TAAGAGAGCGATTTCCCATTTACAATACAATAAGTATTCTTCTATGATGAATATTCTAATTTCCAATAACCAATCTAATACAATATACTCATTTCCTAATATTTGCATGCAACCTATAGGAACTACTAAATTACCATGTTTTATTGCTTTCTTATCTGTAACCCTTATCTTCAGACCTTTCCTGCCAGGCTTGGGACAGGATGTCTGTCGGTTCTTTGGTATTTGTGGCATTTGGTATTATCTAAACAAAGGAAGAGCCCTCAAACCTTAACATAACTATTTTCAGCGTCTATGTCAAAGTACGCCAACATCTCTATTTCATCTATTGTTTCAGAACTACTTGCTAGGCAATCATAAGATTTTTCTATTCCCTCCCCAACACCTCTGTCCACTGATGCCACATGAAGCAAGTGGATTGCCCTCATCACACAGTGCCCATATTGGAAACCCAAATCGCTCCGAGATTTTGCAAATAATTATAAACTGGCCAGAAAGTGAAAATTTTGGTCTCACCGATGAAGAGGAGCAGGAAGAAGCAACTTGGGCTGAAGAAGCCCCATCAAATAACCAACTGCCAGCAGGGGAAACATGCTACTCTCTTTTCACCGACGGTTCCTGTCGCATCATGGGGATGAACCGGAAGTGGAAAGCAGTCGTATGGAGCCCCACATGACAGGTTGCACAAGCTACTGAAGGAGAAAGTGGATCAAGTCAACTTCTGGACTCAAAGCTGTTCAACTGGCCTTGGACATTGCTGAGAGAGAGAAATGGCCAAAGTTCTACCATTACACTGATTCATGGATGGCAGCCAATGCTCTGTGGCATTGGCTGGAAAGGTGGAAAAAAACTGACTGGCAATGTAGAGGAAAACCAATTCGGGCTGCTGATGAATGGAAAGACATTGCCACGCGGGTAGAGAAGAATCCTGTGAAAATCTGTCATGTAGATGCCCATATGCCCAAGAGTCGGGCTAATGAGGAGCACCAACACAACAAGCAGGTGAATCAAGCTGCGAAAATAGAGGTGTCAATAATAGACTTAAATTGGCAACACAAAGGAGAATTGCTAGCTCGATGGGCCCACGATGCCTCGGGTCACCAGGGCAGAGACACCACCTATAAGTGGGCATGAGACCGAGGGGTGGAGCTAACCCTGGACAGTATCTCTCAGGTTATCCATGACTGTGAGACATGTGCTGCCATCAAGCAAGCCAAGCGGGTCAAGCCCCTCTGGTATGGGGGCGATGGTCCAAATATAAGTATGGAGAGGCATGGCATTTTGACTACGTCACACTGCCTCAGACCCGCCAAGGCAAGCGCTACATGCTGACCATGGTGGAAGCCACCACCGAATGGTTGGAGACCTACCCTGGGCCTCACGCCACTGCTCGGAACACCATTCTCGGACTTGAAAAGCAAGTTCTGTGGAGGCATGGCTCCCCTGAGAGAATTGAGTCAGACAATGGGACTCATTTCAAGAATTTCTCCTGGGCTAGAGAACATGGCATTGAGTGGCTGTACCATATTACTCATGATGCACCAGCAGCTGGGAAAGTTGCCCGGTGCAATGGCCTGTTTAAAACCACTTTGAAGGCACTGGGTGGGGGTCTTTCAAGAACTGGCAGATTAATTTACTGAAGGCCGCATGGTTAGTGAACACCTGAGGCTCTACTAACCAAGCTAATCTGCACCCTTGGGAACACCAGATGGAGAAAACTTTCCAGTGGTACACCTGAGAGGTATGCTAGGAGAACCTGTTTGGGTGAACTTGGCCTCCAGCAAAGACAATCCCACCCGTGGGAGGAGGAAGGCCGCTGCTGTTACCCCCACCCTCGCCATCTCAACACCGGGAGCCTCTACTGTTGGATCCCTGCACTTCTGCCTTCTCACTTCAGACTGTTACCTCCAAGCCTCCTGTTGGAGCACTGGGACTGACGCTGTGAGCAAAGTCTATCCTCCACCCCTTTACCACCTGGGACAAGGCTGCCATCACCCCCAGCGCCCCTGCAGCTGCGCGGGACCTGTCCCTGTCCACCACCCATAACTGCAGCACAGGGAAGGGTGCCTGTGGCTGAGAAGGACTGGAACTGGGTTACTGTTCTGTCTGTTGGCAATTACATAATTGTTGTTGTTTTGTTTAGCTTGTTAGATATACTAATAAAGAACTGTTATTCCTATCCCCGTATCTTTGCCTGAGGGCCCCTTAATTTCAAAGTTATACTAGTTCAGAGAGTGGAATTTATTGGCTCCGTTTTGAGGGAAGGTCCTGCTCTTCCCTAGCACACACCTGTCTTTTTTCAAACCAGGACAGTTTTTAGCACCAATGGTGGGGCCGGAGGTCATAGAGAGGAAAGGGTGGAAAAGGAATAACAGTGCTTGAGTGACCTGATTTTTGTGTTCGATGGCACCATGTTGTTCAGCTTACCCTGGTTCATGCTGCACGTGATCACAGCTATATCTCTCCCATTTGAAGGGCCTTATCTAAATATGGCCCCTAGCTGTGGATATGCTGTGGGCAGCGTGGGAGACAGACTGAAGACAGGTATGGGTGGCACCCAGGATTGGAAGCTTCACAAGGTGTGGGGTGCCAGGGATGGGGGTCCTGAGGCTGGGGAGTCACCAGGGCTGGGGGAACTTAGGGATGGGAGTCCCAGGGGAATGTGGTCTCCAAAGATTTCGGGCCATGATTGGGGGTCCGAGGGATGAGGGTCCCATGGGAATAGGGGCTCTCATGGGAATGGAGGATCCTGAGAGAATCAAGGCCCTGGGGTAAGGATGATTTTAGGGGCTGGAATTTAGAGAAGAGCATTGCTTGGGAATGGGGTTCCTGGGCCATGAAGATCCTGGGGAATGTAAATCATGGGATGGGGGTCCGAGGAAGAGGTACTTTTGGAATTGGGGTCCATGATTGGGTCCCCCGGGGAATGAGGGTGCCAGAGATGAGCAGTGGATG